>ML793611.1:10699-37097 GCA_009831015.1 Picea engelmannii
CCCCCGCCGCTGCGATATTCAACGCCACTCTCGTAAGTCCTTCAATCAACGGTACCAATTATGACGTATCATAATTATGAAGAACGGTCCATCTATCAATATAACGTAGCTATGCAAAATTTTCATTCAGTCATGTTTTTGTTATTCCATGCCACAGTTAATGATGAATTTAAGTCATTTGTTGTTTTACTGCTGGTGTGTGGACAGGCTATTTCATGACGGGCAGCAGTTTTAAGTGAGCGACGAAGAAGAAAATATAGATACTGCATGTATGCTATGTATTTCCCTAAATAAGGGAGGCACTACCGCTATGTATTTTTGGTTTCTGCTTTTATATATATATAGCCTCTCATTCAATGCTCACCACTTTTCACTTACATCATGGCCCGATCTCTTCCCTTTTCTGTAATAAAGGACAGAAATAATGCTATAATTACATGGATATAACTATAATACACACAAAAATTCACAGAATCATAATCTACTTGCACCATGACAAAATTCACAGAATTATAATCTACTTGCACCATGACAAAATGGAAGAGAAAACAACAATTTACATGGCTATAATTATAATACACACAAACAATTGAATTAGTTATTTCATTGCAATTATTTATAATTATAATACACACAAACAATTGAATTAGTTATTCCATTGCAATTATTTATAATTATAATACACACAAACAATTGAATTAGTTATTCCATTGCAATCATTTATAATTATAATACACACAAACAATTGAATTAGTTATTCCATTGCAATCATTTATAATTATAATACCAAAAAAAAAATTGAATTACTTACTCCACTGCAATTATTTATTCTATTGAGCTTAATTTATACATATAGGTAATTAAGATTGACACATTATCCCATCTAGATTTCAGGTCAACAATATCTAACTCCAGCACGGTTAAGGGAAAAATCATAACAAATAACAAATTATATGAACATTATTAAATGGGAAAAATCATAACAAATAACAATTTATATGAACATTATTAAATACGCGCTAAACATTGTATTATTTATGCTATTAAAAAACTCAGGTTGAATTTATAACTTGAATTTATACATAAAATCCATAAAATCCAGGTTGAAAACTCAGGTTGAATTTATAACTTGAATTTATACATAAAATCCAGGTTGAAAACTCAGGTTGAATTTATAACTTGAATTTATACATAAAATCAGGTTGAAAACTTTATATGAACATTATTAAATACGCGCTAAACACTGAATTATTTATGCTATTAAAAAACTCAGGTTGAATTTATAACTTGAATTTATACATAAAATCACTCAGGTTGAATTTATACATAAAATAAGGTTGAAAACTTGAATTGAAAACTTGAATTTATACACAAATTCAGGTTGAATTTATGCATAAAGAAAATCAAGTTGAATAATAATTAATGGAAATTGAATATTGAATTATTTATTCCATTGAAATCAAGTTGAATTTATACAAAATCATAACAAATAAAAATTAATTATTTATTTCATTGAAGTCAAAATAACTTGAATTATTTATTTCATTGAAGTCAAAATAACTTGAGTTTATACATTGAATAATAATTAATGAAAATTGAATATTGAATTATTTATTTCATTGATTAATCAAGTTTAATTTATACAAAATCATAACAAATAAAAATTGAGTTATTTATTTCATTGAAGTCAAAATAACTTGAATTTATACATTGAATAATAATTAATGAAAATTGAATATTGAATTATTTATTCCATTGATTAATCAAGTTTAATTTATACAAAATCATAACAAATAAAAATTGAATTATTTATTTCAAAATAACTTGAATTTATACATTGAATAATAATTAATGAAAACTGAATATTGAATTATTTATTCCATTGATTAATCAAATTTAATTTATACAAAATCATAACAAATAAAAATTGAATTATTTATTTCATTGAAGCCAAAATAACTTGAATTTATACATGGAATAATAATTAATGAAAATTGAATATTGAATTATTTATTCCATTGATTAATCAAGTTTAATTTATACATATAAATAAAAATTGAATATTTATTTCATTAAATTTAAAATAAAGTTAAATTTAATTTATAAAATAATTAATGGAAATTGAATGTTAAATTATTTATTGAATAACAATAAATAGAAATTGAATATTGAATTATTTATTGAATAATAATTAATAAAAATTGAGTATTGAATTATTTATTGAATAATAATTAATGAAAATTGAATATTAAATTATTTATTGAATAATAATTAATGGAAATTGAATATTGAATTATTTATTTCATTAAAATAAAATTGAATTTATACAAATCATAAAAAAATAAAAATTGAATTATTTATTTCATTGAAATCAAAATTAACTTGAATTTATAGAAAATTATAATAAATAAAAATTGAATTATTTATTTTTTATACATATTTAAAATCCTAACAAATAAAAATTAAATTATTTATTTTTCAAGTTGAATTTATAGTTGAATTTATACATATAAAAAATCATAACAAATAAAAATTAAATTGAATTATTTATTTTATATATATATATATAATTCTAACAAATAAAAATTGAATTATTTATTTGTCAAATTGAATTTAAAATTGAATAAAAATTAAATTATTTATTTCTAAAGTTGAATTTATAGTTGAATTTATACATATAAAAAAATCATAACAAATAAAATAAAAATTGAAAAAAATCATAACAATAAAAATTAAATTATTTATTTCTAAACTTAAATTTATAGATAAATTTATACATATTAAAAATCATAACAAATAAAAATTGAATTATTTATTTCTCATAACAAATAAAAATTAAATTATTTATTTCTCAAATTAAATTATTTTTAAATTATTTAATTCTCAAGTTAAATTTATATATATAGAAAATCATAACAAATTATTTATTTCTCATAACAAATAAAAATTAAATTATTTATTTCTCAAATTAAATTTAATTATTTATTTCTCATAACAAATAAAAATTAAATTATTTATTTCTCGAATTAAATTTATACATATAAAAAATCATAACAAATAAAAATTGAATTATTTATTTCATTAAAATTAAGTTGAATTTTATAACTTAAATTTATAAGTTGAATTTTATAACTTGAATTTATATATAAATTCAGGTTGAAAACTTGAATTTATATATAAATTCAGGTTGAAAACTTGAATTTATACACAAATTCAGGTTGAAAATTTGAATTTATACACAAATTCAGGTTGAATTTATACATAGAAAAAATTAAGTTGAATAACAATTAATAGAAATTGAATATTAAATTATTTATTCCATTGAAATCAAGTTGAATTTATATATAGAAAATCATAACAAATAAAAATTGAATTATTTATTTCATTGTTTGAATGATGTATTATAGAAAATCATAACAAATAAAAGTTGAATTATTTATTTCATTGAAATTAAATTGAATTTAAAATTGAAAAATCATAATAAATACAAATTGAATTATTTATTATAGAAAATCATAACAAATAAAAATTGAATTATTTATAAATCAAGTTAAATTTATAGTAAAAAAATTGAATTATTTATTATAGAAAATCATAACAAATAAAAATTGAATTATTTATTTCATTGAATTATTTATTATACAAAATCATAATAAATAAAAATTTAATTATTTATTTCATTGAAGTGAAGTTAAATTTATAGTAAACAAATTGAATTATTTATTATAGAAGATCATAACAAATAAAAAATAAAGTATTTATTTAATTGAGGTCAATTTGAATTTAAAATTTAAAAATCATAACAAATAAAAATTGAATTATTTGTTTCATTGAAATCAAGTTAAATTTATAATACATAAAATCATAAAAAACAAATACAAATTGAATTATACATACAAATAATAACAAATACAAGTTGAATTATACATACAAATCATAACAAATTTATTATAGAAAATCATAACATGTAAAAATTGAATTATTTATTTCATTGACGTCAAAGTTGAATTTATAATACAAAAAATCATAACAAACAAATACAAATTGAATTATACATACAAATCATAACAAATACAAATTGAATTATACATACAAATCATAACAAATACAAATTGAATTATACATACAAATCATAACAAATTTATTATAGAAAATCATAACAAATAAAAATTAAATTATTTATTTTATTGAACTCAAGTTGAATTTAAAATTGAAAAATCATAATAAATAAAAAATGAATTATTTATTTCATTAAAGTCAAGTTGAATTTATAGTATACAAATTGAATTATACATACAAAGCATAACAAATACAAATTGAATTATACATACAAATAATAACAAATAAAAATTGAATGATTTATTTTAATTGAATTATTTATTTCATAACAAATGAATTATTTATTTCATTGAAGTCGAGTTGAATTTATACATATAGAAAATCATATTAACATTGAATTGAATTATTTATTTCATAAAAATTGGCTTATTTATTTCATTAAAGTTCACTTGAATTTATACATGCAAAAAATCATATAAAAATTGAAAGATTTATTTCATTAGAATTATTTGTTTAAAATTGAATTTATAGTATACAAATTGAATTATACATACAAATCATAACAAATACAAATTGAATTATACATACAAATCATAACAAATAAAAATTGAATAATTTATTTCATAACAAATGACTTATTTATTTCATTGAAGTCTAGTTGAATTTATACATACACAAAATCATATAAAAATTGAATTGAATTATTTATTTCATAAAAATTGACTTATTTATTTCATTAAAATTCAATTGAATTTGTACATACAAAAAATTATATAAAAATTGAATTAAATTATTTATTTCATAAAAATTGATTTATTTATTTCATTGAAGTCGAGTTGAATTTATACATACAGAAAATCATATAAAAATTGAATGATTTATTTCATTAGAATTATTTGTTTCATTGATATTTTTATTGCATTGAACTCAACTTCAAGTTTGAATTTATACATAGAAAATAAAAATTAATCATATAAAAATGAATGATTTATTTCATTAGAATTATTTGTTTAGTTGATCTTCTTATTGCATTGAACTCAATTTTTGATTTATTTCATTAGAATTATTTGTTTCATTGATTTTCAGATTTATTTCATTAAAATTATTCGTTTCATTCATCTTTTTATTGCATTGAACTCAACTTCAAGTTTGAAGTTATACATAAAACATAATATAAACTCCCCAATAATATAAAATGTATATTTTGTTACATTATCTAAACTCTCAAATAATACAAAATGGATATTTGGTTACATTATCCAAACCACGTCAATAGTAAGTATTCATTCTAGAATTATTAAAAAATAATAAATCTTAAGTAGCACTAGAGCTATAGTAAGTATTCATTCTAGCAATATTAAAAAATAATAAATCTTAAGGAGCACTATAGTGACATTTTCTAATACTGGGTTGTATTATCTAAACCAAGTCAAGAGTAAATATTATTTCGACCATTATTAAAAAATAATATTTAATAATAAATCTTCAAGTGTAATAAAAAATAATAAATCTTAAGCAGCACTATAGTGACATTTTCTAATACTGGGTTGTATTATCTAAACCAAGTCAAGAGTAAATATTATTTCGACCATTATTAAAAAATAATATTTAATAATAAATCTTCAAGTGTAAACATTTTCTAATACTTGGTTTTATATTATCCATACCAAGTCAAGAGTAAATATTATTTCGAGCATTATTAAAAAATAATAAATCTTCAAGTAACACTTGAATCACATGTAACATCTTGCTCTGGCGTACCGAGTGAACATATTTTTTGAGGACACTTGCTCGCAAGTGATTCGGATTATTATGATATTAAAACATTTGTCTTTGATTATGATGCGTCATGGTTAGATGACATGTTATTTTACTACATTGTTATAGACAAGTGCTATTGACTCGATTTTTCTGAGTGTGCAGAGTTTTGGACCTTGAGGATGCAGAGGCATCGATGGAACCCCTTGGACTCCGGATTGAGTCAGGGAGTGTGCTATTTGGGTTTGATTGATTTACTGTGATATTAGTACATTTGAGATGATGATATGATGTGGACATGTTCTGACATGATTTGTTGATGATGCAGACTGACGATAGCTTGTCGACCAGACTCACATATGGAGTAAAGGGGTCACACACGACTACCAGAGAAGTTGAGGGACAGGTGTGGACAACAGCTCTGCCATAGCCTACTAGCACTCCCATCGTGGCTCAAACTATAGGTTAACGATTACCTAGTTCGAGAGGACCCACGATGCTGTGAGGGCAGACTGCGACAGTTGCTCACGATGATTCTAAGGGGTGTGCAATAAGGCGGGGGACTTATTCCTTAGAATTCCTTAATCTCCCACAAGTTCACCTAGTGGAGTGTTGACTCCAGGGGTTATCGATGTCTAGCAATCAGTCAAGAGGAGAGTGGCACCCTTGGAGCACGTGGTGTGTCCTAAAGGGCACGTCATACAAAAGAAACAAAAGGAGCGAGTGGCACCCTTGGAGCACGAGGTGTGTCCTGAAGGGCACATCGCGCAAAAGAAACAAAAGAGGTGAGTGGCAACCTTGAAGCACCTAGTGCGTCCTGAAGGGCACGTCACATTGACGATGATAGAGGGATGAACCTAGATGGCCCTAAGACAAATAACACATTAAGAGATTTTAAAAAAACAATTTCCCTAATTAATTGTCGCCCGGATCATAATCTAAGTTCTAAGTCTAAATTTTGTTAGGGGTAAAAATTTTGTTTACTTTAAAAATAAAAATAAAAATATAATATAATATATATATATATAATAAAATAATAAAATTTAAAAGCACTTAAGTAATAATTTGGTTTTAATAAAATTGTTGTGGTAACTTGAAGAAAGTAACAAATTAAATAAAATGTGTGGATGTAAAATGTAAAGAGACAATTAATTATTTTATTTTGATAGGTTAAAAGGTACTAAATAAATAATAAAAGGAAAAAAAAAAGAGGTTAAATGGCACAACATCCATTTTTAGTTAAAAAGGGGAAAGTGGAAATTATAAAAATTAGGAATTTAGGGAAAGGAGGTAACCTAAAGAGGGAAAGAGGGGAACTCATAGTAAAAAGCGGGAAACAAACCTTGTAAAGAATCTGCATTTAAGAACCTTTTAATTTTGAACTGATTTAGCAATTTCATTTTAGGGAAAGACTTAAAACATGTAAGGAAATCTAGGGACACCTAGGAGGGAATTTATGAGTAACTCTAGGTGGGTGAGGGAATTAAGACAATTCATTAATTAAAGAAATTAATTATTGGAGAATTGTGGGGGATGAATGACACTTATACGATGGAGAAATTTTAGAAGACTTTTAGTAAAAGAGAGGGAGGAGGAGGAAGACGGGGATTGGCTGCTAGCGTAATGTCATGCTGTCGGATTAGTGACTTGACTAATTTACTTGTGGGAGTTGGGATTTCCCAGCTTGGAGAGGAGTGGTAGCTCGGCCTTGTGAGGTGAGCTGGGAGCTAGACGTACCATCTAGATAGTGTGTGGCCCCTTTGGCTCAGGGGGAAGCAGAGCACCCCTAGCATTCGCTGGGAGGTACCGGTGAGGTCTCGACGATTAGCGAGCAGGAGCGGCACAGAGCTCGCGGACATCATTCGAGGTGGGTGATAAGGAAAAGGTACACTCGTTTATTTTGTAGAGTAGAATGCATTAGGAGCTTATGATTAAATATGCTTGTGATGAGAAAAGAAAATTGATTGTTTAAATTATATAACTCTTACTAAAAATCCTAAAATCCTTCAACGATTGCAATGATAAATCTTAGGTAATGAATGCTGAAACTCATGGTTGTTCAATGATTTGCTAGTTGTTAAAATTCATTGAAGCTTTTCGTTGTACCTTCTGATGCCACTCAACAACTGTGGTAGAATCTACTCCTAATCGTACTTGTTAGACAATATGCACTCTAGAATTGAAAACAGATCTACACTCTAGAATTGAAAACTCTTCAGTTACTCCTTGTAAAAGAGTGGTGACGAGGTTAACTCCTCGTTGGTGCAACTCGTTGATCACCATGCAGATATTTTCTTCAAACACTTCACCAAACAGAAGAAAAGTGAAATTCTTATTAAATCTCAAAACACCTCAAGATTCAAGTTCCATGTTCAATCCTCACCCATTTTTTACACACAGTACTGACCTCAGCCTTGCGCCAACGGGCCTTTGTTTGGTGTGAAAAGGATTTTCTTTTCATTAATTCCAAAGCAATGTTTTTCTTTCAAAGGTCATATTACTAGCAATGTTTGCGACGCAGGATTCCCAAATAGGGTTTATGTTTTGTCTGGTATAGTGTTTATGGAACCCATCTCCTTTTGGATTACTGGCAGTTTTTGCCCCGAGTTGTTGATGAGAATTAGATAAATAAATAAATAAATATATATATATATATATATATATATATATATACTTCCTATTCCATTTTGATAAAAATTTCGAATTCGTACTGTAATGGTGAATCGTTCTGTAATAGAAATATAGATAATACCGTTGTTAATTAAGTAGAATTAAAAATATATAAATTTGAAATGGACGTTCTGGCATTTCCATTTTTGTAAGATTATTGAGAATTTGATCTGGCAATTCGTTCTGGAGTTTTCATTTTTGCAAAAGTATTTATGAGAATTCGTTTCAGAAATTTCGTGCTGGAAAATTCATTCTGGCACCTTCGTTTTTGTGACATGGTTTCTGAATTTCATTTCGCCACCTTCGTTTTTGTAAGATGGTTTCGGAATTTGTTGTTGGCAACTCGTTTGTGTATTTATTGATTGCCTATCCATTCTTTTAATTAAACAGTGATGGCATTTATCCTTATTTCAGAAGTCGTTATATAACCCAATGATTCCTTGATGTTATGTTTATTTCTTCTCATTTTTATTCGAAGGCCAATGAGACAGTGGTCACCGATTGACAACGTGCTTGTTTTAGTCCGCCCATTCAACGCTATCTGTTTTGTTGGGACGCAGCTAGAATTTCTGGATTGATTGATTTTATTTTATTATCTGTTAGGGACAGACAACGTTGAATATGATCTTAATTACAGGACAACGTTGAATATATTTTATCATATTTATTTGACTGTCTTCACTTTATACATTTTATTATATGTTATGGATCGACAACGTTGATTAAGTTCTTAATTAAAGGACCACCTATGACCCAAATGTCAGGAAGTTCGCTCTAAGTAGAATTAAATACCTCTTTGGTTATACTTGACCTTTTTGCTATTGAGAATTTATGATTCTCCCTAGGATAGAAGGAATTACCATTTAGTGTTTTATTGTGGTCAGTTTTCAAATTTTAAAGGAAAGCAGTTCATTGATTGAATTTGCATGTTAGCCTAATGTTCAATAAGACAAGTATTTCACAAGCTTGTATGGATTGAAATATAATAGGACCTTCCAAGGAGGCTAATTACATCCTTTAGCTTATCGTTTAATTAGTGAGAAGAATAAATTATAATAAGTGAACCCTTTTTATTTATATTATTGGATTTATTAAACTTATGGAGATATGTGCAAATCTCTAGTTTGGTTCATGTTAATTAGAATTTTAGGAACTTGAGGTATAGTTGGTAAGTTTAGTTAATTGATTATATTTCGTCGATGCACTAGAAATAAATTTATTATATCATAGGTAGGATTACTTACATTTCATAATAATGGAAAAACTATAGTCCTAGTGATGAAGGATTTGAATTATAGGTTGCAAAATTGTCCTTGTCATCTAAGATTTGACTATGGGTTACAAATTTTAATTTTGACGGCTATGTTTCAATTGAAGTTTATTGATCTTCCTAATTTAGTTTTCTTACCAGGATGGTGTTCCAGATATTTAGATCTTACTGTATTGACTTGTTCGATTCTTGAACAAGCGAATTATTCTAAATTATTGATGTTAAAATCAAACACTTATAACACATAATAATATGGTAAGGAAATTTGACTTAGATAGCGCTCTGATGACACTATAATTTAAATTGCACATATGATTTGTTTTAAGGCTAAACTCAGGTTACACCTTATTGATAAATTGTGTTTAAACATGTTATGATGGGCATGTGAAAGATGACTAAAACAACTAGTGACTATATACTAGATTGACTTGACGTTTGATTAGGTTATTGGCGAAGTTGTTTCTGGCTTGCGCTTCCCATTGAGGGTGTTGTGGTTCCTCTTAAATATTGTGTACTTGGTCTGGAAACCTTTTTATGCTTGGTTTACCTATGTCAAAATGATGTAGACACCTCCATGCCCCTCATAACAGTCGCCATCCCTGAGACCTTAAATGGTTAAAATCGATGGGAACCTGGTCTTGAGCATTGCTTATGTGTCTTGGAGGTCCTAACCATTGCAGGGTAGGACAGGTGGGTAGTCAGTCTTATTATTTTGTCAGTTGATTGTTGTTCATTGCTGGCAGATGTTGATGTGCATATTACATCCTTATGTTTATATCGCAGTTCTATGCGTCATGATTTTTCATCATGTGGCAGCGCAGAGTATAATGTCTTGTTACCCTACTACACACACAAAATAAATAAATAAATAAAAAATTGCACTTGTTATAAGAGGTTTGTTGATGTAACGAGGAGGATCGTTACATATGGTATCAGAGCAGGGTCCAACCCATGAATTGGGATCACTACGGCTTTCGTTGGCATGATTTGATTATACTATTGCTAATTGAGTTGATTGTGTGCATGTAGGTAATCATGGTTAGAGGACACCACAGGGGCAGACGACGGGGTGCTAGGGGAGGAGGCACAATGCCTCCAACAACATCCACACCTAAGGGGTCTAACCCCCAGGGAGATGAGCAGGTTCTTAAACGGTAGAAGATAGCAGTTGGCGATGTAGTCGGGATGATGAGATCTTTTCAGCACATGTCCAAGGCACTGATTAGCCATTTGGACAGAGATCAGGCCAGGGCGTTGGCACCCACTGAGGTTCCACCGTGCACTATGGTCAGTACTGGTAGTATTCATCATCAACTCGAGAAGGTAAAATTTCCTAAGTTCTTTGGTTCCCCGGATGACGCAGCCGCCGAGGCATGGTTGGAGAACATGGCGATGTGCTTTGCACTTTGCGATTATACCTCCAACATGAAGGTCTGCATGGTGGTCTTTCAATTGAAGGGGAGAACTCTTCTATGGTCGAAGGCACTCCTACCGTAGTTGAACATGGTCGTCGAAGATATGTCATGGGAACTATTCAAGGAACGGTTTCGAGAGAGGTACCTTTTAGAAGAATTCATTGAGCGTCAGTTCAATGAGTTCAACGCCTTACGACAGGGAGGTCGTACAGTGCCAGAGTACGAGGCCTGTTTTATGGAGCTTCTCTGGTATGCTTCACACCTTAACACAGAGAAACTTAACGTCAACAGGTTCGTGTTCAGCCTTAACGACAACCTACATGCAAAGGTTAGGATTTTGATTCCCCAAACCTTGCACGATGTCTTCCATAAGGCCCTCATAGTAGAGGAGGATCTTATCAGTGGGGGTCAGACCAGGACTCTAGCGAGATCAGCAAGGCAGGTTTCATTTGGAACGCAGCAGCACCAAACACCAATGAGACATACGTCGGGATATCATGGCTTCCAGAGGGGATCCACTTTTACTACATCCTGGCGACCGCCACCTTAGAAGAAGACATCTTATCAGGGACCCCAGCATCAATAGCAGCATCTCCCACAACAACAACAGTTTAGGCATGTTCAGCAGAATAGACTAGGGTTCCAGGTCGGTGGGTCGTCATCTTCTACTTTGGGTACCAGGACTACTGGGCCGAAGAAGGGGTGTTGGACGTGTGGGGAGCCACACTACCAGCACGACTGTCCTGTGGAGAGGACCAGAGAGTCCGGATCAGTAGGACCCACTACCATGGGAGATATGGACAAGGCCCATCGGATTCATGCAGCGATGAATAACTATCAGGCAGAGCACCGATCGACTATTCTCGAGACGACAGGTACCGTCGCTAACCATACTCTTAGTATTTTGATAGATCCTTGTGCTACCGAGAGTTTCATTTCTGGTGCAGTGCTAAAAAGGATTAAGGTAAAGACAGTCGAACATGATGAGTTTAGCTTCATAGAGATGGCTTGAGGAGCCAAAAAAAAGGTTGGAGGAAAGGTTACGGGTTGTTCCCTTAACCTGGGAGAGTTTGTCACAAGGGCCAACCTATACGTCACGATCCTAGGATCTTATGATGTCCTGATTGGTATGGATTGGTTGGAATCGCATGAGGTGATACTCAACTGTAAGACAAAATTGTTGAGCTTGGTCGATGATGAGGGAAAGAGACGTGTGATTGTAGGATAGAACCAGGGAGTTTCCCTGAGGTTCATCTCTTCCTTATAACTTCGAAAGAGCATGCGCAAGGGGTGCAAGCTTTATGCGATCCTTGCAATAAACGAGAAGGGAGTAGCGGAAGGTCTAGAACACCTTCCGGTGGTGAGAGAGTTTGCAGACGTGTTTCCAGAGGAGTTACCTGGGATACTGTTGGAGAGGGAATTGTAGTTTACCATAGACCTAAAACTGGGGACTGAACTGATAGCAAGAAATCCTTATCGGATGTTGACCCCGGAGTTACAAGAGTTGGAAATGCAATTGAAGGAGTTGTTGGACCTGGGACTGATACGTCCTAGTGTGTCACCATGGGGTGCACCTATTATTTTCATGCGAAAGAAGGATGGATCGTGGAGGCTTGTCATTGACTACCATCAATTGAACAAGGCTATGATCAAGAATCAGTATCCATTGCCGAGAATTGATGACCTGTTCAATCAAATGAAGGGTGTGACTGTGTTCTCCAAGATCGATTTGCGATCAGGGTATCACCAGTTGCGGATCAAGGAGGATGACATCCCTAAGACCACCTTTAAGATGAGGTTTGCACCTTACGAGGTTATTGTTTTACCGTTTGGACTGACAAATGCCCTAGGGGTATTTATGAGTTCGATGAATGGGGTGTTCCACGAGTACTTGGACAAGTTCATCCAAGTATTCATTGACGATATTTTGATTTACTCTCGTACGATGAAGGAGCATGACGAGCACTTGCGCTTGTTACTATAATTTCTGTGAGAGTACAAATTGTATGGGAAGTTGTCCAAATGCTCTTTTTATCAATCGAGGATTCACTACTTAGGGCATGTCATCTCTGGTGAAGGCATCGCCATGGATCCAGACAAGGTTGAGGCTATTATGGAATGTCCTGCACCGATGAATGTCACGAAAGTGAGTAGCTTTATGTGTTTAGAAAGATACTATCGACGGTTTGTTGAGGGATTTTCGAAGATAGCAAATCCGATCATGAAATTGCAGAAGAAAAACAAGAAGTTTGTTTGGACCGAGAAATCCATGGAAGAATTTTGGAGGCTTAAGAAGTTGTTGAAAATAACACCAATACTAAATGTTCCTGACATGGATGCGAACTTCTTGGTATGCACAGACGCATCCAAGAAAGGCTTAGGCAGAGTCTTGATGCAAGACGGATGAGTGATTTCTTACATTTTGAGGAAACTGAGAAGGCATGAGGAGAACTACGTGATGCACGATTTGGAGTTATTAGCCATCGTATATTCCTTGAAGGTTTGGAGACACTACCTTGTTGGAATAAAATTTGAATTAAAGACTGACCAGTGTGGACTACAACACATTTTTATGCAAAGCGACCTAAACGTGCGACAACGACATTGGTCATAATTGCTTAGCGAGTAATACTTTGAGATTACTTACATAAAGGGAACAGTGAACCGAGTGGCAAATGCTTTGAGTCGGAGACCACGCATCTTCTCGGTGTTTCCTCTTCAGACGAATCTATGTGAAAAGATTCTAACTTTACAATGTGACAACGACTAGTACAAAGAGGTCAAGGGTTTTATCGGACAAAACACAATGATGGTACCACGATGTGAGGGATTTTCATTTGATAGCGATGGGTTATTGGGTTTAAAAATCAGATTTATGTACCGCCAAAGGATGAGTTGAGGATGTTGATCCTGAGCGAGGCTCATAGAGTAGTTTACATGGCTCACCCGGGAGTCACGAAGATGAGGGCAGACCTTAAACCCTTATTCGTCTGGAAGGGAATGAAGGTTGACATAGTCAACTATGTGGCCAGATGTCTAGAGTGTCAATAGGTAAAAGCTAAACATAGACACCTAGCAAAATTACTTCAACCACATGCCATTCCGGAATCGAAATGGGAGGTTATTTCGATGGATTTATTGTTGGATTTCCACTGACTACAAGGAGACATGACTTGATTTTTGTAGTAGTATACACTTTGACGAAGAGTTCTCATTTTATTCCTGTGCATATGACGTATCAGGCACCTGACATAGCTAGAGTTTTCATCAGTGATATTGTGAGGCTACATGGCGTGCCTATGAAGATTATATCCGATAGAGGATCAGTGTTTACTGGATGATTTTGGACGAGTTTCCAAGAGGCCTTGGGAACCTAACTTAACTTTAGTATTGTGTATCACCTAGAGACTGATGGACAGACCAAATGAATGAACTAAACCTTAGAGGACATGTTGTGCATGTACGTGATGGACCAACAAAAGCATTGGGAAAAATTCTTGCCACTAGTGGAGTTCTCTTACAACAACAGTTACCAGAGCACCATTAAGATGGTGCCTTTCGAGTTCCTTTACCGATGACCATGTCAGATGCCCTTGAGTTGGGATCATCTTAAGGATAGGGTCCTGGTGGGACCAGAAGCGATCCAAGAAATGGAAGAGAAAATGCAAACAATAAGACAAAGGATTAAAGAAGCGCAGGATCAACATAAGAGTTATGGCGATGCGCACTGAGTCGACCGTAGTTACGAGGTTGGTGATCGATTCTTCCTGCAAGTTAAACCGCATAAGAGTTTGATCAAGTTTGGAAAGGGAGATAAAATCTCTCCTAGGTTTGTGGGACCTTTCGATATTTTGGAGAGAAAGGGGCCCGTGGCCTATCGACTAGCCTTTCCTAATTCTTTGAGGCGTATACATGATGTTTTTCATGTATCTGTTTTGACAAGTTATACTAGTGATCCTACACATGTGATTGACATGAGTTCCTTGTAGGTATCGGGCGAGGGAGCACTCACGGCTGATCTAGTCAGCATATTAGATCACCACGTTCGACAGTTACAACATCGAATGATAGATTAGGTCAAGGTCCAGTGGGACAATTATAGTCCCCACTCTATGACCTGGGAGGACGCATATGATATGCGCCAACAATTTCCAGTTTTGTTTGATAGATAGACATATGATACTATGATACACTTATTTCGGCATTTATACTGTGAAACTTCGGGATGAAGTTTATACCAAGAGGGGGTGCATGTAACATCCCACTCTGGCACACCGAGTAAACTTATTCTTTGTGAACACTTTCTCGCAAGTGATCCAGATTATTATGATATTAAAACATTTGTCTTTGATTATGATGTGTCATGGGTAGATGACATGTTGTTTTACTACATTGAGATAGACAGATGCTATTGACTCAGTTTTTCTGAGTGTGTAGGGTTTTGGACCCTGAGGATGCAGAGGCATTGCTGGAACCCCTTGGACTCCAGATTGAGTCAGGGAGTGTGCTATTTGGGTTTGATTGATTTACTGTGATAGTAGTACATTTGAGATGATTATATGATGTGGACATGTTCTGAAATGATTTGTTGATGATGTAGGTTGACGATAACTTTCCGACCAGACTCAGATATGGAGTAAAGGGGTCACAGACGACTACAAGAGAGGTTGAGGGAGAGGTGTGGATAGAAACTCTGCCACAACCTACTAGCACTCCCACCATGGCTCGAACTGTAGGTTAACGATTACCTAGTTCGAGAGGACCCACGATGCTGTGAGGGAAGACTACGACAGTTTCTCACGATGATTCTAAGGAGCATGCAATAAGGTGGGGGCCTTATTCCTTAGAAGCCCTTAGTCTCCCACAAGATCACCTGTCGGAGTATTGACTCCAAGGGTTTTTGATGTCTACCAAGTCAATCGAGAGGCAAGTGGCACCCTTGGAGGACGTGGTGCGTATTGAAGGGCATGTCACAAAAAAGAAACAAAAGGAGTGAGTGGCACCCTTGGAGCACGAGGTGCATCCTAAAGGGCACGTCACACAAAGGAAACAAAAGGAGCTAGTGGAACCCTTGGAGCACGAGGTGCGTCTTGAAGGGCACGTCGCGCAAAAGAAACAAAAGAGGCGAGTGACACCCTTGGAGAACCTATTACGTCCTGAAGGGCACGTCGCATTGATGATGATAGAGGGATGAACGCAGATGGCCCTAAGACAAATAACACATTAAGAAATTTTTAAAAAACAATTTCCCTAATTAATTGTCACCCAGATCATAATCTAAGTTCTAAGTCTAAATTTCGTTAGGGGTAAAAATTTTGTTTTCTTTAAAAATAAAAATATAATATATATATATATATATAATAAAATAATAAAATTTAAAAGCACTTAAGTAATAATTTGGTCTTCATAAAAATTTTGTGGTAACTTGAAGAAAGTAACAAATTAAATAAAATGCGTGGATGTAAAACGTAAAGAGACAATTAATTATTTTAACTTTTGATAGTTTAAAAGGTACTAAATAAATAATAAAAGAACAAAAAAAAAAGGGTTAAATTGCACAACTTCCATTTTTAGCTCAAAAAGGGGAAAGTGGAAATTATAAAAAGTAGGAATTTAGGGAAAGGAGGTAACCTAAAGAGGGAAAGAGGGGAACTCATGGTAAAAAGAGGGAAACAAACCTAGTAAATAATCTGCATTTAAGAACCTTCTAATTTTGAACTGATTTAGCAATTTCATTTTAGGGAAGACCTTAAAACATGTAAGGGAATCTAGGGACACCTAGGAGGGAATTTAGGAGTAACTCTAGGTGGGTGAGGGAATTAAGACAATTCATTAATGAAAGAAATTAATTATTGGAGAATTGTGGGAGATGAATGACACTTGTACGATGGAGAAATTTTAGAAGAATTTTAGTAAAACTTAAATTAAATGAGATTTAGGGAAAGATTGGAAGTTCTAAAACTCTATAAAAGAGAGGAAGGAGGAGGAAGAAGGGAATTGGTTGTTATCGTAACGTTACGTTGTCGGATTAGTGACTTGACTGATTTACTTGTGGGAGTTGGGATTTCCCAGCTCGGAGAGGAGTGGTATCTTAGCCTTGCGAGGCGAGCTGGGAGCTAGACGTACCATCTGGATAGTGTGTGGCCCCTTTGCGGCTCGGGAGGATAAGGGGGGAGTAGAGTACCCCTAGCGTTGGCTGGGAGGTGTCGGTGAGGTCTCAACGGTTGATGAGCGGGAGCGGCACGGAGCGCGTGAACGTCATTCGAGGTGGGCGATAAGGCAAAGGTACACTCATTTATTTTGTAGAGTAGAATGCATTAGGAGCTTATGCTTAAATCTACTTGTGATGGGAAAAGTAAACTGATTGTTTAAATTATATAACTCTTGTCGAAACTCCTAAAATCCTTCAATGATTGCAATGATAAACCTTAGGTAATGAATGTTGAAACTCCTAGTTGTTCAACGATTTGCTAGTTGTTAAAATTCATTGAAGATTTTCGTTGTACCTTTTGATGCCACTCAACGACTGTGGTAGAATCTACAACTAATTGTACTTGTTAGACGATATGCACTCTAGAATTGAAAACAAATCTACACTCTAGAATTGAAAACTCTTTAGTTACTCCTTGTAAAAGAGCGGTGATGAGGTTAACTCCTCGTTGGTGTAGCTCGTTGATCACCATGTAGATATTTTCTTCAAACACTTCACCAAACAGAAGAAAAGTAAAATGTTGATTAAGGCTCAGAACAACTCAAGATCCAAGTTCCATGTTCATTCCTCACCCATTTTTTATACACAGTACTGACCTCAGCCTCACGCAAACGAGCCTTTGTTTGGTGAAAAAAGGATTTTCTTTTCGTTAATTTCAAAGCAATGTTTTACTTTCCAAAGGTCATATTACTAGTGCTGTTCACAATGTAAGATTCCCAAATAGGGTTTATGTTTTGTCTGGTATAGCGTTTCTGGAACCCATCTCCTTTTTTATTGTTGCCAGTTTTTTCCCCGAGTTGTTGATGTGAATTATATAAAATTTATATATATATATATGTACTTCCTATGCCATTTTGATAAAAATTTCGAATTTGTACTGTAATGGCAAATCGTTCTGTAATAGAAAGATAGATAATACCGTTGTTAATTAAATAGAATTAAAAATATATAAATTTGAAATGGGCGTTCTGGCATTTCCATTTTTGTAAGATTATTGAGAATTTGCTCTGGCAATTTCATGTTGGCAATTCATTCTTGCATTTTCATTTTTGCAAGAGCAATTATGAGAATTCATTTCAGAAATTTCGTGTTGGCAAATTCATTCTGGCACCTTCGTTTTGGTGAGATGGTTTCTGAATTTCATTTTGGCACCTTTGTTTTTGTAAGATGGTTTCATAATTTGTTGTTGGCAACTCGTTTGTCTATTTATTGACTTCCTATCTGTTCTTTTAATTAAACAGTGAAAACATTTATCCTTATTTCAGAAGTTGTTATATAACCCAACGATTCCTCGACGTTCTGTTTATTTTTGCTCATTTTTATTTGAAGGCCAATGAGACTGTGGTCACCGATTGATAGTGTGCTTGTTTTAGTCCGCCCATTCAATGCTATTTGTTTTTTTGGGATGCAGCGAGAATTTATCGATTGATTGATTTTATTTTATTAGCTGTTAGGGACAGACAGTGTTGAATATGATCTTAATTACAAGACAACATTGAATATATTTTATCATATTTATTTGACTGTCTTCATATTATACATTTTATTATATGTTATGGACAGATAACACTGATTAAGTTCTTAATTAAAGGACCACCTATGACCCAAATGCCGAGAAGTTCACTCTAAGTAGAATTAAATACCTCTCTGGTTATACCTGACCTTTTTTCTATTGAAAATTTATGAGTCTCCCTAGGATAGAAGGAATTACCATTTAGTGTTTTATTGTGGTCGATTTTCAAATTTTAAAGGAAAGCAATTCATTGATTTAATTTGTATGTTAGCCTAATGTTCAATAAGACAAGTATTTCACAAGCTTGTATGGATTGAAATATAATAGGACCTTCCAAGGAGGCTAATTACATCCTTTAGTTTATCATTTAATTAGTGAGAAGAATAAATTATAATAAGTGAACCCTTTTTATTTATATTATTTGATTTATTAAACTTATGGAGATATCTACAAATCTCTAGTTTGGTTCATGTTAATTAGAATTTTAGGAACTTGAGGTATAGTTGGTAAGTTTAGTTAATTGATTATATTTGGTCGATCCACTAGAAATAAATTTATTATATCATAGGTAGGATTACTTACATTGCATAATAATGGAAAAACTATAGTCCTAGTGATGAAGGATTTGAATTATAGGTTGCAAAATTGTCCTTGTCATATGAGATTTGACTATGGGTTACAAATTTTAATTTTGATGGATATGTTTCAATTGAAGTTTATTGATCTTCCTAATTTAGTTTTCTTACCAGGATGGCATTCCAAATATTTAGATGTTACTGTATTGACTTGTTCGATTCTTGAACAAGAGAATTATTCTAAATTATTGATGTTAAAATTGAACACTTATAACACATAATAATATGGTAAGGCAATTTGATTTAGATAGCGCTTTGATGACACTATCATTTAAATTGCGCATATGATTTGTTTCAAGGCTAAACTTAGATTGCACCTTATTGATAAATTTCTTTTAGACATGTTATGATGGGCATGTGACAGATGACTAAAAAAGACGATGACTATCTACTAGATTGACTTGACGTTTGATTAGGTTATTGGCGAAGTCTTTTCTAGCTTGTGCTTCCTGTTGAGGGTGTTGTGATTCCTCTTAAATATTGTCTACTTGGTCTGAAAACGTTTTTATGCTTGGTATGCTTGTGTCGGGTAGGATGTAGACTACTCCATGTTCCTCATAACACTTTCCAGCCCTGAGACATTAAATGGTTAAAATCGATGGGAACCTGGGCTTGAGCGTTGTTCATGTGTCTTGGAGGTTCTAACCATTGCAGGGTAGGACGAGCGGGTAGTCAGTCTTATTATTTTGTCAGTTGATTGTTGTTCATTGCTGGTAGATGTTGATGTGCGTCTTAGATCCTTATGTTGATATTGCAGTTGTATGCATCATGATTCGTCATCATGTGACAACGCAGAGTATAATGTATTGTTACCCTTGTACACATGCACACACACACAACAAAAAAAAAAACACTGGTTATAAAAGGTTTGTCGATGTAACGAGGAGGATCATTACATATGGTATCAGAGTGGGGTTCAACCCATGACTTGGGATCACTACAGATTTCGTTGGCATGATTTGATTATACTGTTACTAATCAAGTTGATTGTGTGCGTGTAGGTAATCATGGTTAGAGGATGTCACGGGGGAAGATGACGGGGTGCTAGGGGAAGAGGTGTGACACCTCCAGTATCATCCACACCTAAGGTGTCTAACCCCCAGGGACACGGGCAAGTTCTCGGACAGGAGCAGATAGCAGTTGGCGATGTAGTTGGGCTGATGAGATCTTTTTAGCGCATGTATGAGGCACTGATTAGCTATTGGACAGAGATGAGGCTAGGGAATCGTCACCCACCGAGGTTCTGTCATGTGCTCCGATCGGTACTGGTAGTATTCACCATGAAATCGAGAAGGTCAAATTTCTCGAGTTCTTTCGTGCCCCGGACGACACAGCCATGGAGGCATGGTTGGAGAACATGGTGATGTGCTTCGTACTTCGTGATTATACCTCCAATATGAAGGTCTGCATGGCGATATTTCACCTAAAGGGGAGCACTCTTCTATGGTTGAAGACGCTCCTACCACAGCTAAACATGGTCACCGAAGACGTGTCATGGGAACTATTCAAGGAACGATTCCGAGAGAGGTACCTTTCAGAGGAATTCATTGAGCGTCAACTCAATGAGTTCAACGCCTTACAATAGGGAGGTCGTACGATGCCAGAGTACGAGGCCCATTTTATGGAGCTGCTCTGGTATGCTCTGCACCTTAACATGGAGAAACTTAAGGTCAACAGGTTCATGTTCGGCCTTAACGACAGCCTACGTGCAAAGGTTAGGATTTTGATGCCCCAAACCTTGCACGATGTCATCCAGAAGGCCCTCATAATAGAGGAAGAGCTTATCAGTGGGGGTCAGACCAAGACTCCAGCGAGATTAGCAGGGAAGGCTTCATTTGGAACGCAGGAGAACCTTACACTAGCGAGACATACGTCGGGATATCGTGGCTTCCAGAGGGGATCCACTTTTACAACACCCCAGCGACCGTCGAATCAACAGCGGACACCTTATCAGGGACCCCAGCATCAGCATCAACGTCGCCCGCAGTAGCAGCAGTTTAGGCCTGTTCAGCAGAAAAAACCACAGATCTAGGTCAGTGGGTCGTCATATTCTACTTTGGGTACCAGGACTACTGGGCCGAAGAAGGGGTGTTGGATGTGTGGGGAGCCACACTACCAGTGCGACTGTCATGTGGAGAGGACAAGAGAGTTCGGATCAGTAGGACCCACCACCATGGGAGATATGGGCAAGGCCCATAGGATTCATGCAGCAGTGAATAACCGCTAGGCAGAGCACCAGTCTACTATGCTCGAGACAACATGTACCATCACTGACCAGACTCTTAGTATTTTGATAGATCCTGATGCTACCGAGAGTTTCATTTCTAGTGCAGTGCTAAAAAGGATTAAGGTAAAGGTAGTCGAATAGGATGAGTTTAGCTTCGTAGAGATGGCTTCGAGAGCCAAACAAAAGGTTGGAGGAAAGGTTACCGGCTGTGCCATTAACCTGGGAGATTTTGTCACAAGGGCCAACCTATACATCACGATCCTAGGATCTTATGATGTCGTCATTGGTATGGATTGGTTGGAATCGCATGAGGCGATACTCAACTGTAAGACAAAACGTTTGAGCTTGGTTAATGATGAGGGACATAGACGTGTGATTGTAGGACGGAACCAGGGAGTTTCCCTGAGGTTCATCTCTTCCTTATAACTTCAGAAGAGCATGCGCAAGGGGTGCAAGGTTTATACGATCCTTGTGCTAAATGAGAGGGGAGTAGAGGAAGGTCTAGAATACCTTCTGGTGCTGAGAGAGTTTGCGGACGTCTTTCCGGAGGAGTTACCTAGGTTGCCGCTAGAGAGGGAATTGGAGTTTACCATAGACCTAAAATCGGGGACTGAACCGATAGCAAGAATGCCTTATCGGATGTCGACCCCGGAGTTACAAGAGTTGAAAATGCAACTGAAGGAGTTGCTAGAACTGGGACTGATACGTCCTAGTGTGTCACCGTGGGGTGCACCTATTATTTTCATATGAAAGAAGGACGGATTGTGGAGGTTTGGCATTTATTACCATCAACTGAATAAGGCTACGATCAAGAATCAATATCCATTACCGAGAATTGATGACCTGTTCGATCAAATGAAGGTTGCGACAGTGTTCTCCAAGATTGATTTACGATCAGGGTATCACCAGTTGCGGATCAAGGAGGATGATGTCCCTAATACCACCTTTAATATGAGGTTTGGACATTATGAGTTTACTGTTTTACCATTTAGACTAACAAATGCCCCAGGGGTATTTATGAGTTTGATGAATGGGGTGTTCCGCGAGTACTTGGATAAGCTCATCCAAGTATTCATTGACAATATTTTGATTTATTCTCGTACGACGGAGGAGCATGACAAGAACTTGTGCTTGGTACTACAGTGTCTACGAGAGCACAAATTGTATGGGAAGTTGTCCAAATGCTCTTTTTATCAATCGAGGATTCACTACTTAGGGCATGTCATCTCTGGCGAAGGCATCGCCGTAGATCCAGCCAAGGTCAAGGATATTATGGAATGGCCTGCACCGATGAATGTCAAGGGAAGTGCGTAGCTTTATGGGTTTAGCAGGATATTATCGACAGTTTGTCGAGGGATTTTTGAAGATAGAAAATCCGATCAGGGAATTGCCGAAGAAAAACAAGAAGTTTTTTTGAACCGAGAAATGTGCGGAAGCATTTCGGAGGCTTAAGGAGTTGTTGACAATAGCACCGATACTAAAGGAACCTAACATGGACGCAAAATTCTTGATATGTACAGAAGCATCCAAGGAAGGCTTAGGCGGAGTCTTGATGCAAGATGGACGAGTGGTTGCTTACATTTCAAGGAAATTGAGAAGGCATGAGGAGAACTACGTGATGCACGATTTGGAGTTATTAGCTATCGTATATCCCTTGAAGGTTTGGAGACACTACCTTGTTGGAAGAAAATTTGAATTAAAGACTGACCATTGTGGACTACAACACATTTTTATGCAAAGCGACCTAAATGCACAACAACGATGTTGGTCAGAATTGCTTAGCGAGTATGACTTTGAGATTACTTACATAAAGGGAACAGTGAACCGAGTGGCAGATTCTTTGAGTCAGAGACCACGCATATTCTCGGTGTTGTCTCTTCAGATGAATATACATGAAAAGATTCTAACTTTACAGTGTGACAATGATTGGTACAAAGAGGTCGAGGGTTTTATTGGACAAAACACAATGATGGTACCACGATGTGAGAGATTTTCATTTGATAGCGATGGGTTATTGAGGTTTAAAAATTGGATTTACGTACTGCCAAACGACGAGTTGAGGATGTTGGTCCTGAGCGAGCCTTATAGAGCAGTTTACATGGCTCATCCGAGAGTCATGAAGATGAGGGCAGACCTTAAACCCTTATTCTTTTGGAAGTGAATGAAGGCCGACATAGTCAACTATGTGGCCAGATGTCTAGAGTGTCAATAGGTAAAATCTGAACATAGACACCCAACAGGATTACTTCAACCACATGTCATTTCAGAATCGAAATGGGAGGTTATTTAGATGGATTTTATTGTTGGATTTCGACTGATGGCAAGGAGACATGATTTGATTTTTGTAGTAGTAGACACTCTGACAAAGAGTGCTCACTTTATTCCTGTGCATATGACATATCAGGCACCTGACAAAGCTAGACTTTTCATTAGTGAGAATGTGAGGCTGCATGGCGTGTCTAAGAAGATTATATCCAATCGAGGATCGGTGTTTACTGGACGATTTTGGACGAGTTTCCAAGAGGCCTTGGAAACCCAACTTAACTTTAGTACTGCGTATTACCCAGAGACTGACGGACAGACCGAATGAATGAACCAAACCTTGGAGGACATGTTGTGCATGTACGTGATGGACCAACAAAAGCATTGGGAAGAATTCCTTCCACTAGTGGAGTTCACTTACAACAACAGTTACTAGAGCACCATTAAGATGGTGCCTTTTGAGTTCCTTTATGGGCGACTGTGTCAGATGCCCTTGAGTTGGGATCGGCTTGAGGATAGGGTCCTGGTGGGACCAGAAGTGATCCAAGAAATGGAAGAGAAAATGAAAACAATAAGACAAAGGATTAAAGAAGCGCAGGATCGACAAAAGAGTTATGTCGATGTGCATCGAGTCGACCATAGTTACGAGGTTGGTGATCGAGTCTAACTACAAGTTAAACTGCATAAGATTTCGATCAAGTTTGGAAAGGGAGCTAAAATCTCTCGTAAGTTTGTGGGACCTTTTGAGATTGTGGAGAGAAAGGGGCCCATGGCCTATCAACTAGCCTTGCCTCATTCTTTGAGGCGTATGCACGATGTTTTTCATGTATCTGTTTTGAGACATTATATTAGTGATCCTACACATGTGATTGAAATGAGTTCCTTGCAGGTATCAGATGAGGGAGTGATCACGGCTGAGCTGGTCCGCATTTTAGATCAGCATGTTCGACAGTTATGATGTCGAACGGTAGATCAGGTCAAGGTCCAGTGGGAAAATTATAGTCCACACTCAACGACCTGGGAGGACGCATATGATATGCGCCAACAATTTCCATTTTTGTTTGATATATAGACATGTGATACTATGATACACTTATTTCAGCATTTATACTGTGAAACTTTGGGACGGAGTTTAGACCAAGAGGTGATGCATGTAACATTCTGCTCTGGCGCACTGAGTGAACTTATTCTTTGTGGACACTTGCTCGCAAGCGATCTGGATTATTATGATATTAAAACATGTGTCTTTGATTATGATGTGCCATGGGTAGATGACATGTTGTTTTACTACATTGACATAGACAGGTGCTATTGACTCGGTTTTTCTGAGTGTGTAGGGTTTTGGACCTTAAGGATGCAGAGGCATCGATGGAACCCCTTGGACTCTGGATTGAGCTAGGGAGTGTGCTATTTGGGTTTCATTGATTTACTGTGATATTAGTACATTTGAGATGATGATATGATGTGGACATGTTCTGAAATGATTTCTTGATGATGTAGGCCGACGATAGCTTGCCGACCAGACTCACATATGGAGTAAAGGGGTCACACACGACTACCAGAGAGGTTGAGGGAGAGGTGTGGACAACATCCCTACCACAGCCTACTATCACTCCCACCATGGCTGGAACTGTAGGTTAACGATTACCTAGTTCAAGAGGACCCACGATGCCATGAGGGCAGACTGCGACAACCGCTCACGATGATTCTAAGGGGCGCATAATAAGGTGAGGGCCTTATTCCTTAGAAGCCCTTAGTCTCCCACAAGTTCACCTGGCGGAGTGTTAACTCTAGGGGTTATTGATGTCTACCAATCAGTCAAGAGGTGATTGGCACCCTTGGAGCACGTGGTGTGTCCTGAAGGGCACGTCACGCAAAAGAAACAAAAGGAGCGAGTGGCACCCTTGGAGCATGAGGTGTGTCCTGAAGGGCACGTCGTGCAAAAGAAATAAAAGAGGTGAGTGGCACCCTTGGAGCACCTGTTGCGTCCTGAAGGGCACGTCGCGTTGATGATGATAGAGGGATGAACCTAGATGGCCCTAAGACAAATAACACATTAAGAAATTTTTAAAAAACAATTTCCCTAATTAATTGTCGCCCGAATCATAATCTAAGTTCTAAGTCAAAATTTCGTTAGGGGTAAAAAATTTGTTTACATTAAAAATAAAAATATAATATATATATATATAATAAAATATTAAAATTTAAAAGCACTTAAGTAATAATTTGGTCTTCATAAAATTTGTGTGGTAACTTGAAGAAAGTAACAAATTAAATAAAATGTGTGGATGTAAAACGTAAAGAGACAATTAATTATTTTAACTTTAGATAGTTTAAAAGGTACTAAATAAATAATAAAAGGAAAAAAAAAAAAAATG
>ML793611.1:37151-80371 GCA_009831015.1 Picea engelmannii
ATGTCTGGAGGAATCAACAACTAGTTGGGAACATGCTCGCATTACACGTGGCCGTGTTATCCAACTTCTACCACTATAACCTCCAGGTATGCCCACGAGGCCCCATATGTGGCACACATTGTAAGTCGGGGGGAGTTGAACTCGAAACCTCATGGAACTTCATTTTCACGACACTTGCCAATTGAGCTGCCCCCGGGGGCGCACAACTTCCATTTTTAACTCAAAAAGGGGAAAGTGGAAATTATAAAAATTAGGAATTTAGGGAAAGGAAGTAACCTAAAGAGGGAAAGAGGGGAACGCATGGTAAAAAGAGGGAAACAAACCTAGTAAAGAATCTACATTTAAGAACCTTCTAATTTTGAACTGATTTAGCAATTTCATTTTAGGGAAAGCCTTAAAACATGTAAGGGAATATAGGGACACCAAGGAGGGAATTTAGGAGTAACTCTAGGTGGATGAGGGAATTAAGAAAATTCATTAATTAAAGAAATTAATTATTGGATGATTGTGGGGGATAAATGACACTTGTACGATGGAGAAATTTTAGAAGACTTTTAGTAAAACTTAAATTAAATGAGATTTAGGGAAATATTGGAAGTTCTAAAACTATATAAAAGAGAGGAAGGAGGAGGAATAAGGGGATCGACTACTAGCGTAACGTTACACTGCCAGATTAGTGACTTGACTGATTTACTTATGGGAGTTGGGATTTCCCAGCTCGGAGAGGAGTGGTAGCTCAGCCTTGCGAGGTGAGCTGGGAGCTAGACGTACCATCTGGATAGTGTGTGGCCCCTTTGTGGCTCGGGGGGCTAAGGGGGATGCAGAGTACCCCTAGCATTGGCTGGGAGGTACCGGTGAGGTCTCAATGGTCGGCGAGCAGGAGCGGAACAGAGCACGCGAGTATCATTCGAGACGGGTGATAAGACAAAGGTATGCTCATTTATTTTGTAGAGTAGAATGCATTAGGAGCTTATGCTTAAATATGCTTGTGATGGGAAAAGTAAATTGATTGTTTAAATTATATAACTCTTGTCGAAACTCCTAAAATCCTGTAACAATTGCAATGATAAACCTTAGGTAATGAATGTTGAAACTCCTAGTTGTTCAATGATTTGCTAGTTGTTAAAATTCATTGAAGCTTTTCACTGTACCTTCTCATGCCACTCAATGAATGTGGTAGAATCTACTCCTAATTGTACTTGTTATACAATCTGCACTCTAGAATTGAAAACAAATCTACACTCTAGAATTGAAAACAAATCTACACTCTAGAATTGAAAACTCTTCAGTTACTCGTTGTAAAAGAGTGGTGACGAGTTTAACTCATCATTGGTGCAGCTCATTGATCACCATGCAGATATTTTCTTCAAACACTTCACCAAACAGAAGAAAAGTGAAATGCTTGTTAAAGCTCAGAACACCTCAAGATCCAATTTCCATGTTCATTCCTCACCCATTTTTTATACACAATACTGACCTCAGCCTCGCACCAATGGGCCTTTGTTTGGTGTGAAAAGGCTTTTATTTTCATTAATTCCAAAGAAATGGTTTTCTTTCCAAAGGTCATATTGCTAGTTTTGTTTGCGACGTAAGATTCCCAAACAGGGTTTTTGTTTTGTCTGGTATAGCGTTTCTCGAACCCATCTCCTTTTTGATTGCTGGCAATTTTTGCCCCAAGTTGTTGATGTGAATTAGATAATATATATATATACTTGCTATGCCATTTTGATAAAAAAATTGAATTCATATTGTAATGGTGAATCATTCTGTAATAGAAAGATAGATAATACCGTTGTTAATTAAATAGAATTAAAAATATATAAATTTGAAATGGGCGTTTGGTATTTCCATTTTTGTAATATTATTGAGAATTTGATCTAGCAATTTCATGCTGGCAATTCATTCTGGCGTTTTCATTTTTGCAAGAGTAATTCTAAGAATTCATTTCAGAAATTTTGTGCTGGCAAATTCATTCTGGCAACTTCGTTTTGGTGAGATGGTTTCTGAATTTCATTTCAACACCTTCATTTTTGTAAGATGGTTTCATAATTTGTTGCTGACAACTCGTTTGTGTATTTATTGACTGCCTATCCGTTATTTTAATTAAGCAGTGACAACATTTATCCTTATTTCAAAAGTCGTTATATAACCAAGAGATTCCTCGACGTTCTGTTTATTTCTGCTCATTTTTATTCGAAGACCAATGAGACTGTGGCAATCGATTGACAGTGTGCTTGTTTTAGTCCACCCATTCAATGCTATTTATTTTGTTGGAATGCAACGAGAATTTATGGATTGATTGATTTTATTTTATTATCTGTTAGGGACAGACAACATTGAATATGATCTTAATTACAAGATAGCGTTGAATATATTTTATCATATTTATTTGACTGTCTTCACTTTATACATTTTATTATATGTTATGGACAGACAACGTTGATTAAGTTCTTAATTAAAGGACCACCTATGACCTAGATGCCGAAAAGTTCACTCTAAGTAGAATTAAATACCTCTCGTGTTATACCTGACCTTTTTGCTATTGAGAATTTATGAGTCTCCCTAGGATAGAAGGAATTATCATTTAGTGTTTTATTGTGGTCGGTTTTCAAATTTTAAATGAAAGCAGTTCATTGATTGAATTTGTATGTTAGCCTAATGTTCAATCAGACAAGTATTTCACAAGCTTGTATGGATTGAAATATAATAGGACCTTCCAAGGAGGCTAATTACATCCTCTAGTTTATCGTTTAATTAGTGAGAAGAATAAATTATAATAAGTGAACCCTTTTTATTTATATTATTGGATTTATTATACTTATGGAGATATGTGCAAATCTCTAGTTTGGTTCATGTTAATTTGAATTTTAGGAACTTGAGGTATAGTTTGTAATTTTAGTTAATTGATTATATTTGGTCGATGCACTAGAAATAATTTTATTATATCATAGGTAGGATTACTTACATTGCATAATAATGGAAAAACTATAGTCCTAGTGATGAAGGATTTGAATTGTAGGTTGCAAAATTGTCCTTGTCATATGAGATTTGACTATGGGTTACAAATTTTAATTTTGATGGCTATGTTTCAATTGAAGTTTATTGATCTTCCTAATTTAGTTTTCTTACCAAGATGGCGTTCCAGATATTTAGATCTTACTATATTGACTTTTTTTATTCTTGAACAAGAGAATTATTCTAAATTATTGATGTTAAAATCGAACACTTATAACACATAATAATATGGTAAGGCAATTTGACTTAGATAGCGCTCTGATGACACTATAATTTAAATTGCGCATATGATTTGTTTTAAGGCTAAACTTAGATTGCACCTTATTGATAAATTTCTTTTAGACATGTTATGATGGGCATGTGACAGATGACTAAAACAGACGATGACTATCTACTAGATTGACTTGACGTTTGATTAGGTTATTGGCAAAGTCGTTTCTGACTTGCGCTTCCCGTTGAGGGTGTTGTGGCTCCTCTTAAATATTGTGTACTTGGTCTGAAAACCTTTTTATGCTTGGTATTCTTGTGTTGGGCGGGATGTAGACACCTCCATGTTCCTCAAAACAATCTCCAGCCTTGAGACCTTAAATGGTTAAAATCGATGGGAACCTGGGCTTGAGCGTTGCTTATGTGTCTTGGAGGTTTTAACCATTGCAGGGTAGGATGGGCAGGTAGCCAGTCTTATTATTTTGTCGGTTTATTGTTGTTCATTGTTGGTAGATGTTGATGTGCATCTTAGATCCTCATGTTGATATCGCAGTTGTATGCATCATGATTCGTCGTCATATGGCGACGCAGAGTATAATGTCTTGTTACCCTTGTACACAGGCACACAAAAAAAAATAAAAAATAAAAAATAAGATAATTGCACTTGTTATAAGAGGTTTGTCGACATAACGAGGAGGATCGTTACATCACATTTGCTAAGATTTCCTCTTGAGACTAGTGCTATGTACACACAAACTAAGTCCAATTTTACAGTATTCAAATTTTGGTTTAGGTAAGGCTGCTAAAACTTCCTCTTTAGGTTAGTGCTATGTACACACAAACTGATTCCAATATTACAATATTCTTATTTTGATAAGTCCAATATTACATATCCATTGTTGGGTGGTTTTTTGGCACATGGTTTTTGCCGATGGTTTTCTATTTCCGGTTAATGAATTAGAGTTGTTGACTAATCCAAGTCATTGGCTTAAGGTTTTGGATGCCAATGGCTCCTATATGTATATTGTATTGTAAACAATGTATCATAATGAATGAATATAGATTATGTTGGTTTTCCCAGTTTCAGTTTCCAAGGAAAAATATCTTTGTAATGTTTGTATTCTCCATTGTATCTTTTCTATTCTTTTACTGAAAAACTATTTGTAGTAAATATTGTATAAGGTTAAAATATGTATTTAATATCAGAGGTTTGTTGGCTTTAGGGGGACGCCTTTGTGGTCAAGGGTTTGTCTTGGAACTGTGATAAGCCTTGTTACAGTGGGAGATCTGTGGTATTTTTTTTTCCCGGGTAAAAACAAATGGCGAGCAATTCAAAAATGGAGACAGAGAATTTTAATGGGAAAATTTTTGAGTTGTGGAACCTCGAGTTGGAGGATATGTTGGTGGACAGAGATCAGTGGATTATGGTAGATCCAAGTACTAAACCTACAATAACTTCAACAGAAAACTGGAAAATGTTGGATCAGAAGGTGAAGAGAACAATTTGACTGTGTCTCTCAGATCCAGTATTACTAAATGTGTCAGAGGTAGCTACAATCAAGGATTTATGGGATATGTTGGGGAAGTTGTATCAGTCTAAGTCCCTAGTAAATAAACTATTCCTGAGAAATAATTTGTATAACTTGAGTATGAGAGACGAAAAATCCGTGCCAGAGCATTTAAACAACTCGAATACTATGGTAAGTCAGTTAGTATCTGTTGAGACTAAAATTTCATATGAATATAAGTGTATTGATTTACTGAGCTCTTTACCAGAATCGTGGGATAGTATGGTTGTGGCCATAGGTAGTAATACAACTGGCTTGAAGTTTGATAAAGTGATCTCATCCTTGTTGTTGGAGGAGATGAGATAGAAGAATATGGAAGGACAGACCACAAACACATTATTTTCAAGAGGACGCTCCTAGGAAATAAATAGATCTAAGTTATCAAGTGGGAGATCTAAGTCTAAGGGTATATCATAATCTTCCAAAAATTTTGTAAAGGTATGTTGGAGATGTCGAAAATAAGGGCACTGAAAGAAGTAGTGTAGATCCTCCAAGGAAGAAGAAAAGGCCTCCAAGGAAGGAGGAGGGAATGTGTAGTTGGCTTCTTTAAGAACACATGCAGATCATCAGGCATGGTTGGTTGACTCAGGTGCATCATTTCATATGACTCCCCATAGGGAGTGGTTCTGTGAATATGAAAGGTATGATGAAGGTAATGTTTTCCTAGGTGTTGATTCGACAACCATAATCATAGGTCAAGGAAAATTCAATTTGACTCTCTTAGATGGAAGGATTAGAACACTACCTTGTGTTCTTCACATCCCAGGATTGGATAAAAAATTGATTTTTGTAAGCAAAATGGGCGATGTAGGGGTAAAACAATTATATGAAAAGGAAACATGCAGGATGGTTTGAGGAGAAATAGTGTTCTTTGATGTAGGAGCATCGTAGTCACATAAAAAAGGAGTAGGTGTGGAATCGGAATCGACACCTCAGCACATCGAAGGAGCCAAACAAACCCTTCAACCAGTTTAGTGGCGATGGAGTTTTTTTGGTTTTGTCATTAATTAAGTTTAATATTCTATAAAATCGGGCCACCGTTTGAAATGCCAGCATTGAATGTACATCCGTACATGACTGTAAATGTATTACATGTGTGGGATCTTAGCTTGATTATTCATTAGGTTGCATTAATTTAGTAGGTAACTACATGAGCGAGAGGTAATAGTATTTATATAGGAGGATAGAGAGAGAAGAATCTTTGGGTCCTTTGACAAGTTTTCATTGTAATAGTTGTGAAGGAGGTAGCTACTGTAACTATGTTTCCTTCTGAAAATGAATAGAATAGATAAAATTGACCCACATATGCAGTGTGACACTGTTATAGTTTTGACTGTGTTATTATGTTTATGAATGAATTATGTTCATATTGTAGGAATGAATAATTGAATGAGTTTCAATTGTTTCTCTTATGTAAGATTATGCAAGGAGTGCATGCAGAGTTCAAGGAGTGCATGTGAAGAAGTATTTTTTGACTTAAAAGCTCAGAAGAGATAATGAGGAGGTTGTGTATGCAGAGTGTGCATATTGAGTGCAAGGAGTGCACATAAGAACAAACTTGTGTTAAAGTTTGAATGTTTAGGATATTGAGCACAGAGTATGCCAGAAGGGCGTCCAAACGTCTTTTCAAGAAGACGCAGAGTGAAAGTGTGCAAAGGGTGATATTTAAACTTCATTTACTAGAATCTCAGGAGGAGTAGTGGTCTTAAATCTCAAGAGGGGAAACTTAAAAAAAAAAAAAAACTTCTAAGTATTGAAGGAATGAAGTTCGAAAGAGGAACAAGCACAAAAGGTTGAGAAGGGGAAACCCTTCAGAAAAGGAATTTCAAGGTTGGATATGAAGGAAGGTCGATATCCCCTAGGGAAGAGCCAAAATATTTCAAGCCGTTAGATATTGGAGAAGTAGCGCACTAGTTAGCGCAAGGACTTATCAAACTTTTGCAAGATGAAATAAATTAACAGAAGCAAAGTGAAATTCGCAAAACCCCAAAATGTGAAATCCTGAAATAATTGGGACCATTCGTTGAATGGGTACGTGGCAAGAGAGTAGTGTTTCGCTCACTTGCAGGGTGAAAAAAAAAATTCAAAAGGTGGAATTGCGGAGAATTCACGAAATCCAAACCTGCGAAGTGATCGTAGTCGTTCATCGAGGAAGGACACGTGGTGACTGATTATATTTCATTAATTTGTGAATCGGGAATTTAGAGGTAGAAGGTTGCAAGAACTCTAAAAACTTGAAATCGTGATTCGATCACATTCGTTGGCTGGAGAGTTGTTCGTGACCATTGATTTGGTACCCCGAAATTTTGCAATTTTGGATATCAGAGGATCAAGAGAACGGGGGTGAACCGCCTCAGAAGTTTGTGAGTCACTAAATCCCAATGTGATAAGAAGGTTAGCCCCAGGTTATAGCTGGAGGTCATGTTGGCGGAAGTAAAGGGAGAAGCTAATATGAGTTAAGCCCCTTTCAAAATTTTGGGACTCGGGAGTTTGAAGGATGAGGAGTCCATTAACTCATATCGTCAATAAGCGAAGTCATGACATGCATTTTCAGTTAAGTGCGTGGTCATGGGTGTGGTCACTTTGAGGAGACTGGTATTTTGGCACTTGAGCATGCAAGCATAAGTTTGCAAAGACCTATGGATTGTTACTGAAAGGCTCCAGCAGGGAATTAAAGGTTGTTTCAAGTCAACCTTGAGAAGATCCTAAGACCGTGAGGTTGTGTAGCCCTTGGAGAGGAGGGGATTTTTCACCAGGTGGTATCAGAGCCTGAAAAATATTTGAAGTTGAATGCAGTGTGTGGGGAACAGCTTAAGAGATGTCGTCGGGGATATGCACAGGACCTGCTATAGAAACTCGTGTTTTAGGAAGAGAAATGAGAGAACCTCACATAAGGTTGGAAGTGATGGAATCTATATAGAGAAGAACACCTTCCACTGACGATGTCAGTGATGCAGAAAGAGAAGAAATATAAATTGAATAAATTATAGGGGAATATGCGGATGAAGAACACTTACTGAAAGTTGTTGTGAAGTTGGGAGATAGCACAAATATGGACGTCCCAATGTATGAAGGTAACTTGGATGTCAAAGAGTTGATGGACTAAATAAGGTCCCTGGATAAGTATTTCGATTATAAAGAGTTTGATGAAGGAAGGAAGGTGAGACATGCTGTCATGAGATTAAAAGGACATGTATTACTATGGTGGGATGAACTACAGGAAGAAAGAAGGAGCAAAGGAAAACCAAAGATAAAGAATTAGGATAGGATGGTAGCCAAATTGAAGGCTAAATTCATACCAAGGGATTATCAGATAGATTTGTTTAGAAAATTGTAGAACCTGAGACAGGGGGGTATGACAGTGAAAGAGTATACATAGAATTTTATAGGCTGAATATTAGGACTGGACAGAGAGAGAAGGATGATGAAAAAAATTTCAGGTATATAAATGGTTTGAGGTATGAAATTCAGTTTGAAATCTGTATGATGAATGTGAGGACAATAGAAGATGATTATCATATTGCACTGAAGGAAGAAGAAACATTATCAAGAAACCAGAGTCAACGGAAAAGAAGCAGAGACTTAAATAGAGGTAAGAGAGTTGTCAATGATAAGGCACCGAAATCTAATAATGAGAATGAGAAGCCATATGGTCATTTTGAAAGAGGAGGAAGTTCCCAAACAAGACTGTTTGGTGGGAGAAATTATTTTCCTCGAGGAAGAGAAAGAAGTAGAGGAGGTGGAGTTAAATGTTATGCTTGTGGAAAGATAGGGCATATGTCTTGGGAATGTCCAAAGAGGAAGAGAGAAGGAGGAGGAGAAGAACACATTTCAGAAGCCCAGAAGAATGTGGAAGCAGAGGTAGCAGAAGGAGGACAAAATCTTATGATGAGGAAAGTTCTTATGAAGCCAGAGAAAGATATAGAAGACTCAGTTCAGTGAGCGAGGTTGTTCAAGACTACTCATAAGACAAAGGAAAATGTTTGCAAGATGATTATAGACAGTGTGAGAAATGATAATTTGGTATCAATAGAGATGGTGGAGAAGATGAAGCTGGAGACAATTTCACAACCAAGTCCATACAAAGTATCATGGTTGCAGAAAGGACATCAAGTAATGGTAAGTCAACAATGCAAAGTTGAATTTAAAATAGGAGTCTATAAAGATGAGATTCTGTGTGAAGTAATTCCTATGGATGTTTGTCATATTTTTTTGGGGAGACCATGGACATTTGATAGGAATTTTATTCATGATGGGAGAAAAAATACTTATACTCTAGAGAAAAATGGTAGAACCCACATGTTACTGCCAATAGAACAAAAGAAAGAAAAGGAAGAAGACAAGACAAGAATACTTCTCATGAGTGGGAAGGAACTCTTGAGGGAGGTCAAGAAAGATCAAGAACTACAATTTGTTGTAGTAAGGAAACCAAGAGTTATCCCTAACAATACTTATGTGGATGATTTACCTGAAGAGATCCAAGAATTGTTGGAGAATTTTGCTGACATGGTAGTGGATGAGTTGCCTCACTCATTATCACCTATTAGGAGTATTAGCCATCATATTGACTTGATTCCATCAGCTAGTTTACCGAATAAATTAGTGTATAGGTTGACACCTTGAGAGAATGAAGAATCTAAGAATCAAGTTCAAGAATTTTTGGATAAAGGCTTAGTCAGGGAAAGTTTGATCCCATGTGCAGTACCAACTGTATTGAGTCCGAAGAAGGATGGGGGATGGAGAATGTGTACAGATTCCAGAGCCATCAAGAAGATAACCATCAGGTATAGATTTCATTTACCCATGATGGATGATTTTATGGATTTCTTGAGTGGAGCAAGCTATTTTTCAAAAATAGATTTGAAGAGTGGATATCATCAGATAAGAATGAGAGAGGGAGATGAATGGAAAACAACATTCAATACAAACGAAGGTTTGTATGAATGTCTAGTCATGCCATTTGGATTGGAAAATGCTCCAATAACATTTATGAGGTTGATGAATGAAGTACTAAAGGACTTCATAGGTAAATTTTTCATTGTATATCTGGATGATATATTAGTTTTCAGTAATTTAATCAGAGGAATAACATTTGAATCACTTGACATTAGTGATGAAGAGATTGCAATAAGAAAAGTTGTTAATAAACTTGAAGAAAAGTTCTTTTATGAATACAAAGCTCATATATTTGGGTTTTTTTATCTCTTCAAATGAATTGAACATGGATCGAGAAAATGTGAGAGAAATCAAAGAATGGTCGTCACCCAGGAGTATATTTGAGGTGAAACGTTTACATGGTTTAGCAAGTTTTTATAGAAAAATTATCATAATTTTTAGTGGTTTATGTGCACCCATGATGGATACTGTGAATAAGAAACATAAGTATTTTAATTGGACAAAGGAGGCTGAGAAAATCTTCAAAGTGTTGAAAAATAAGATAATAGAGAAACCAGTTCTGGTTTTACCAGATTTTGGAAAGACATTTCAGGTGAGGTGTGATGCAAGTGGGATAGCCATTGGAGTAGTTTTGAGTCAAGACAATAGGTCAGTTGCTTAATTAAGTGAAAATTTGAATGATGCTTAGGAGAAATATTCTACATATGAAAAGGCATTTTATGCAGTGATTCAAGCTTTGAAAAAATGGAGACATTATTTAATTCCAAAAGAGTTTGTCATGTATAGTGATAATCAATCTTTGCAATTTATTACTAGGCAAGAAAAGTTGAATAAGAGACATGCTAAGTGGGTAGAATTCATTCAAAATTTTACTTTTATCATTATACATATTTATGGAAGTGCTAAAAAAGTTGTAGATTCTTTGAGAAGGATAAGTTTGGTTGCACAGGAATTTCAAGTGAAGACCGTAGGGTTTGAGTACCTTAAGGAAATGTATTAGGAAGATTCAGATTTTAAGGAGGCTTACGAAGAATATGAAAATCCTTTGTTAAGGGATAACCACTCATGGCTAGAATATTTGATCCAAGACAAGTTGTTGTTTAGAGGAAGCCAATTATGCATACCAATATGTTCAATGAGAGACAATTTGTTGAAATAAAAACATAGTGGAGGTTTAGTTGGAAATTTGGTCATGACAAAACATTTGCACAACTGAGTAGTTTGTATTATTGGCCAGGTATGAGAGAAGATGTGAAGAAATTTGTAGATCGATGTAAGATTTGTCAACATGAAAATGAGAAGAGACAAAAAAATGGTTTGTATTAACCATGGCCTATTCCAGAAAGTCCTTGGGATGCAATTAGTATGGATTTTGTATTGGGATTACCTAGAACCCAGAAGGGAAGTGATTCCATATTTGTTGTGGTTGATAGATTTTCCAAGATGGAACATTTTATACCATGCCAGAAGAAAAATGATGCTACATACATAGCCAATTTATTTTTCAGAGAAGTTGTGATATTACATGGATTGCCCAGAAGCATAGTTTCAGACATGGATACTAAGTTTGTGGGACACTATTGGAGGACTCTATGGAAGAGGCTGGGAACTAGCTTATCTTTTAGTTCAACATATCACCCTCAAACAGACAGACAAACTGAAGTGGTGAACACGAGTCTGTGAAATTTGTTAAGGAGTTTAGTCACTGAACAAGGTCATTACTGGGATCATATTCTAGCACATGAAAAATTTGCATTTAATAATTCAGTTAATAGAAGCACTAGAAAATTTCCATTTGAGATAGTATATGGAAGACAGTCGAGAGGATTTGCAAAATTTAGAGAATTGAAACAAGAGGAACAAGCACAGAAGGTTGAGCAGGAGAAATCCTTCAGAAAAGGAATTTGAAGGTTGGATATGAACGAAGGTCAAGATCCCCTAGGTAAGAGACGAAATATTTCATCCCGTTAGATCTTAGAGAAGTAGCACACTAGTTAGCGTGAGGACTTGTCAGAATTTCACAAGATCAGAGAAATTGATAGAAGCAGAGTGAAATTTGTGAAACCCTAAATTGTGAAATCCCGAAATCATCGAGACCGTTTGTTGAAGGGATACATGAAAAGAGAGCAGTGTTTCACTGACTTACAGGGTGAGAAACAAAAAGCTCAAAAGGTGGAATCGCAGATAATTCGCGAAATCCAAATCTGTGAAGTGATCATAGTCATTCATAGAGGAAGGACATGCAGTGACTGATTAGTATTTCATTAATTCATGAATAAGGAAGTTGTAGGTAGAAGGTTGCGAGAACTCATGAAACGCAAAATTGCGATTTGATGACAGTCGTTGGCTGGAGAGTTATTGGTGACCGTTGATTTCAGATATCAGTGAATCAGGAGAATGGAGGTGAACCACCTGAGAATTTTTCAAGTCACAAAATCCCGACGCACTCAGAAGTTGAGCCCCAAGTTATAGTTGTAGTTCATGTTGGCAGAAGTAAAGGGAGGAGCTAATATTAGTTAAGCCCCTTTCGCAATTTCAAGACTCGGGAGTTCGAAGGACGAGGATTCAATTAACTCATATCATCGATAACCGAAGTCATGACGCACCTTTTTAGTTATGTGCATGATCATGGGTGTGGTCACTTGGAGGAGACTGGTATTTTGGGACTCAAGCATGTGATCAAAAGTCTGCAAAGACCCGTGGATTGTTGATAAGCAGTTCCAACAAGGAATCGAAGGTTGTTTCAAGTCATCCTTGAGAAGATCCTAAGACTGGGAGGTCACGTAGCCCTTGGAGAGGAGGGTGGTTTGCACCATTGTTGAGGGGAGTTTGGTTTGGAACTATGTATTTGTTGCAAGGAAGCACTATTAGTGATGGGTGTAATAGTTCCATTGTTCTTGAGATTGGGGTTGAAGAAGAAAGAACTCCTACAATATTTGGAGAAAAGGTTATGTTGTGGCATCAAAGACTGGGGCATATCGGAGAGAAGGGTCTCCGACTAATACATGATAAATGTATGTTTGAAGGTATTTCTAACTGCTCTCTGGATTTTAATTTCTGTGAACATTGTGTATATGAGAAGAAGGATGGGGTAAGATTCCCCTCTGGTGCAAAGAGGGAAAAAGGAATTTTACAACTATTTCATAGTGATGTTTTTGGACATGTGTCGGTCCCATCATTGGAAAAATATGTGTACTATGTCTCATTTATAAATTAGTTCTCGAGGAATACTCAAATATATTTCCTCAGGAAAAAACTGGAAGTCTTTAACAGGTTTAAAGAGTATAATTCTCTTGTTGAGAATCAAACAGAGAAAATAATTAAGGTGTTGAGGACAGATAATGGCAGAGAATTCTTCGGTTATGAATTTGAAGAATTTTGTAAGAAGTGTGGTATAGAAAGGAATAATACTACTTTATAGACACCTCAACAGAATGGATTTGCAGAAAGGGTGAATAGGGTGCTGATGGAAAAAGCAAGGTGCATGCTCAGTGATGTCGGGTTAGGGAAAGAATTATGGTCAGAAGCAGTGGGTACTACATGCTAACTCGCCTATAGATCACGCTCATCAGTGTTGGATGACAAGAATCCACAAGATGTATGGACTGGTAAGAAACTTTCTCTCACACATCTCAAGGTATTTGGATGTGAGGCATATGTTCATGTTCCAAAGGAAAATAGGAGTAAGCTAGATAAGAAGGATGAAAAGTGCATCTTTATTCAGTATAAATATGGTCTCAAATATTATAATCTTTGGAAATTATAAACTAAGAAGTTAGTGTATAGCCGAGAGGTGGTATTTAGAGAAATGAAGGATGTTATTAAACATAAAGTCTTACCAAGTAAGGAGGAAACAAAGAAAATAGAGTTCGATTTAAAGGATGATGAATCATACTCTATAGAAGAACATGAATTAGAAGAAGAAGATCCTCATACTCCAGTATTAAGGAGATCAGTTCGAGAAAGAAGGCTACCAGAAAGGTATACTCCATATGATTTCCATTCAAATGTTGCTTCTTCTATTACTGATGATGATCCTAGAACTGTTAGGGAGGTAGTGGATTCAGAGGATGGAAATCTCTAGAAAAAGGCCATGGATGAAGAAATGGCATCCATGGATAAGAATGAGGCTTGGGATCTAGTGGATTTGTTGACTGGAAGAAATCTCATTCGAAACAAATGAGTATTTAAAAGGAAGTTGAATGCAGAAGGAAAAGTGGAGAAATACAAAGATCGGTTAGTAGCAAAGGGTTATTCTCGGGTTGAGGGAATTAATTTTGGTGAGATTTTTCCTCTTGTTTCCAAGTTAACTTCTATAATATTTATTTTATCTATTGTTGCTAAATTTTATTTTTAAGTAGAATAGATGGATGTGAAGACAAGATTCCTACATGGGGATCTGGAAGAAGAAACCTATATGAAACAACCAAAAGGATTTGTTGTAAAGGGAAAGAAGGAATTGGTATGCAAGATGAAAAAGTCCATGTATGGTTTAAAACAATCACCAAGGATGTGGTATCAAAAATTTGATACTTATATATGTTGGGACTTGTCTTCACAAGAACCAAAGAGGATCATTGTGTGTATTTTAAATTAATTGGTGATCATTTGATTTATTTGGTCTTGTATGTGGATGACATGTTGTTGATAGGAAACAACAAGGATATTATCCAAGATGTGAAAACTCAGTTGTCCTCTAAATTTGACATGAAGTATCTCAGTGCTTCAGATTTCATTTTGGGCATGGAAATTAAAAGAGATTGGAAAAAGAGGAAAATCTGGTTAAATCAGAGAAAATATGTTGAGACAATATTGCAGAGGTTTAATATGTAGGAATGTAAACCAATCAAGGTTCCTATTTTTGTTGGTGTAAATTTATATGTGGATCAGTGTCCCAAGACACGGGAAGAGGAGGAGGACATGTCCCATGTTCCATATGCGAGTGTGGTTGGAAGTTTGATGTATACAATGGTCTATACTAGAATGGACATTGAACATGCAATGAGAGTTTTGAGAAGGTATATGTCAAAAACAGGGAAGGAGCATTGGAAAGCAGTAAAAAGGGTTTTCAGGTATTTGCGTGGAACTTCTAGCTATGGATTGTGCTACTAAGGAAGACCAAAATTGGACACAATGTTGGATATACATAGATTTTTGGATGCAGACTGGGTTGGACATATGGATTGTAGGAGATCTACAAGTAGGTGTCTGTTTAACCTGTCTGGAGGAGAAATAAGTTGGATGAGAAAAAGACAGGTTGTAGTGGCACTTTCAACTATAGAAGTTTAATACATGGCAGCCACTCATGCAATTAAGGAAGCGATATGGTTATAAATATTGTGTTAAGGTATTGGATTGGTACAACAAATTGTATGGATAGATTATGACAGTCAAAGTGCAAATTTCCTGGCAAAGAACCCGACTTATCATTCAAATAAAAAGCATATTGAGATTTAATATCATTGTGTGAGAGACATGGTTGAATAAATGAAAGTGTTTTTGATGAAGGTGGACACTTTGAAGAATGTTGCAGATTCATTAACAAAACATGTGAGCTCTGAGAAATTTTGTTGGTGTAGAGGATCCATGGGCATTGTTTCCCTGGATTGTTGACTATGTAACCCTGTAAACCCATGTATGCAAGGAAAACAACAAATGGGAGAATCTTGGTTATGTGTTATATTCTTTGCACTAGTAGAAAAAAAACGTTGTCTCGTGAAACGTGTCACATTTTTGCCTTGTTTTTCCTGTTGCCTTGATTTTCATGTCCATTGTTGGGAGGTTTTTTGGCACATGTTTTTTGTCGATGGTTTTCTATTTTCGATTAAGGAATTAGTTTTGTTGACTAATCCAAGTAATTTGGTTAGGGTTTTGGATGTCGTTGGCTCCTATATGTATATTGTATTGTAAACAATGTATCATAATGAATGAATATAGAATATGTTGGTTTTCCAGGGGAAAAATATCTATGTAATGTTTGTGTTTTCCAATGTATCTTTTCTATTCTTTTACTGAAATATATTTGCAGTAAATATTGTACAAGGTTAAAATCTACATGAAACACATGTTTGTTTTTGTACTTGGTCTCAATGTGTTTTGATTTATTATGAAACACATGGTTGTTTTCCAATTTCGCATGACTTATTATTGCAACCAAATTCACATGATTTATTATTACAATGAAAAAGATTATGATTCTTCTCCATCAATCCAAGATCAAGTAGAATTTTCTTATTATTTATTTCTTCACAACTCCTAATGTTAGCAACAATATATTTAACCTCTATAGATGAAAAAGAAACATAAGTTTATCATTTATTGCTCCAAGAAATCATAGCATAACCTAGTGAGACAAAATAGCCCATTGTAGACTCTCTAGATTTCACATAACCTACCCAATCAACATCTACATAACCATGAAAATAAATATAATTACCTCTTTCATAACAAAGATCATATAATTACCTCTTTCATAACCAGTATCATAGGAAATAGTACAACTCAAATAAAAAAGAATTCAATTACCTTGTTTCCAATGCATTGGATAAGTCGGGATGAGTATTACACAAGTAAAGAAGGATACCAATTGGTGATACAATGTGGGATCCACATATTTACTTGGGTCATTGGTTATCAATTTCACACAAGGATCCATGGGCATAGAAATAGTTTTGAAACCTTCCATTTTGAATTTCTTCAAAATATCAATAGCATACTTGTATTGAGGAAAAATGAGTTGATATTTATCCACATAGTTTTCACTTATTGAACTTGTGACATAGCATGTGCGTTCATGGGATATTAAAGAATACCTCCAATTTCAGTAGATATTGATAAATACCTTCTGAAATCCTTTTCTTGAACCTCGCTCCTAGTACATCATTCCAGTAACAAAAACACTTACTTTTACTAGATATCCCCTATTTTTACCAAATACCCCCTTTTATACCCCCCAATAACTACAAACCCCCCCATACCCCACATTTTCCCCTCCCCACATAAAGTACAATATATTGAATCTATTTTTCAAAATATTAAAACCCCCAAGTCATGAATGAACATGCTAATATATTGGTCAACAAGGTGAATTCCCCCATGTATTTCTCCTACAACACCTCCAAAACAAGACAATAGTAAAGAGGAACCAAATCCTTCATTTCCAAATCCTGAGATCACTCATTCTTCAACCAATGAACTAATTGATCATCATTTCTTATCAAAATGAGATCATCTACATATAGAAAAAAAAATCACAATGATATAACCATCACACAAAAAATACAAATTAGCATCAACAAATGACTTATTTACACCTTTTCTATTGAATCACTCATCAATTTGAGTATACCAAGCATAAGGAGCCTTATTAATACCATAAAGGGCCTTCTTCATCTTGTATGAAAGATCCTATTTACCAACAACATCAAACCCACACGATTATCGTATGTATATTTTTTCCTCAACACCATTTAGTAATGTTTTTGTCACATCCATTTGGTGAAGATTCCAATGATAAAAACCAAGGAAAGTACACATCTAATGGTCGTATATCGAGCAACAGGTGAAAATGTATCATCATAGTCAATTTAAATATTTTTACTAAATCTTTCACAAAACAACTCCCCTTATGTTTTTTGATAAAACCATTAACATTATGCTTTATCTTGAATATCTATGTTCTACCTGTAATTGTCTTTCCTTTAGGAAGTGTAACTCGATCCTACACATAAGTTTTCATGATATTTTAATATTCCTCTTGCATGGATTCAAACCATTCTCTAGAACATGAAGTCTCATCAAATAAATTGGACTTAGAATCAACCATGCTACTCATTAAAGAAAAAAAATTAGATTCCTACCTTTTATTTGGGATCATGGTTTGTGTACAACTTCTAGGAATTAAGTTTTCCCTGTCATCAAGTGTTAAACCTAAACCATATACTAGTTTCTTTATCCACATCAGTTTCTCCCTAGCTATTTCATGATGATCCTACTGGTCTCCACCACTCACATCATCTAATTCTTCTAATTTTATTTCATTATTCATGGCTCATCATTGTCTTTTGCAACTAACTCGACATTGAGTTCTATAAAAACTAGTTTCATTTCAAACCAAGACTAATAGATATCATTTTGAAACCCAATTCATAAAAAATAACATCTCTACATAATATATCTCTTCTTACATAATATATCTCTTCTTACATAATATATATCTTCTTTCACTAGGATCAAATATTCTATATTCTTTGGACTCATCATTATATCCAACAAACATGCCTCTTTTGATAACAGATTCCAGTTCTTTTTTTTCCAGAAGTTATCTAAGAATATGTTGGTGAACCAAATACTATAAAATGATCGTCATAATGTTTTACCATAGAAATTTCCACCTTAGGTGTAACATACCTTAATTACTTATGAGGAAACCTATTCAATATGTGCATAATAGTATTGCACACTTCTTCCCAAAGGAAATGAGGAATACAAACTCCTCCAACATGCATCGTTAAGTTTTAACAATTCTATTGTTCCTCCTCCTACAATCCCTTTCTTTTGAGGAGTACAAATAATGCAATACTCCCTCTTGATCCCATATATATTGCAAAAGGATGTAAAATCATTAGACTTGTACAACTTGCCATGATCACTTATCAATATTTTATGATACAGCCTACTTTATTTTCTACAAAGAATTTAAATCCATGAAACCTTTAAAACACTTCATTCTTGTGATTCAAGAAATATCTCCAACATTTTCTAGTAGAATCATCTATGAAAGTAACAAAGTAGGAGAATTCAGTGATAGAAGGTAATCCTAATCTAAACAAGCAAATAGTTGTAAGACTCAATACCTGTAAGTGTAATTAGGTGATCAATGAAGGTTATATATACTATTTAAAACAATGAAAATGTAAAACTAAATGAGTCAAAAGAAAGAAAAAAAGAGAAACAAATGAAGAAAACAAAATATGGAAGAAAAGATTCAGGAATGGGAAATAAAAGGCCAACTTGTTGGCCTTCCAATTACGTGAGATATCCCTATTTCCAATGAGGGGAGTATGCATAGAGATCCACAAATTGCATTGTAATTGGATATTTCCAAAATGAAATATGAGAAACCATTTGAAGTTGGTTTCCCATTTGGTTTCTCAAGATTAAAACTATGTGTTCATTGTGATAATTTGTGGTGTGAATTCACTGTGTGTGATCTAGTTTTCTTGTTTGGTTCAATTATGGGATAATATCGATATTATAAGTGCATAAATACTCAAGAAATTGTTTTTTTGGTTGAACTGAATAGTTTTCTCCAAGAAATGTAGTTGAATGTTGTACATAATTATGCCATATAAATTATGAAATGAATCTTCACTATATAATATTAACCCAATAATAATTAAATTATTCCCTTTCCAGTGCTTTCCAATATCTCAATTCCATATCCAACTCGCTATTGCATGGCATCAAATTTGATACGACTTATTTTCTAATTGGTAGTAAGGAATTCCACTGTATTCTTGTGAGTTTTGAGGTGCAAAGAACAAGGTACAACTTTATTTAATGAATTGTGTTTCTATTAATTAATCAACAAAGTGTTTCCCATAATATTTTCCTCAATATTTTTGTGAATGCCACAACAATAATTGTTCTCAATACATACTTCTATGGTGTCCATAGATCAATGGATGCCATCATGGGGCCATTGCATTTATGTGAGTTGTTTCTGAATTGGGATTTTTAAAACTTCATGAGCTCTAGGGGAGTTTTTTCCTTGAATTTGGGTGTTTGGATTTTCATTATATTGATTCATCTCCTTGTTGGGCATGTTGTATTTCCCATTATCCATATTCATCCTCTAAGATAGTATATACTTCCAGTGGACCACTTAGAGGCTCTTCACACCTATTGTGGGGCATATTTTTCTTGGGAGAGAACCTCCCAACAATCCCTTTCTTATTTGGATATCCAATTCTCAAAGAACATCTTCATGTTTTCCTTTGTGGATTTATATTGATTGGGTGGACATTGAATGTTAGTAAATCAAACCTCCATTTTATTTTCAGCATTGGGAAACATCTCTATGTTTTATTAAATTTGGAGTAAAACATTTCATTCCATTGTTATATTGGCAATGATTGGAACTAAAAAAAATTATCCCTTAGCAATAATAAAGGGTGGCTTACTTCAGTGTGTTGGTCCTCCTGTTAATATGTGGATATTCATTTTAATGTTAATCTGATAGCATGTTGGGGTGAATTTTGTTCCTTTACAAAATGATGGTATTTCTATCATTCCATAATCTATATTTTATGGGAAGAATAGAATCAATACAGATTATTAAAATATGCTTAACACAAAATAACAGAGATACAGTAAAACTAGTTTTTTATTCAATAAGGAAATAAGATGAAAATATAAAATGCAACATAAAACAATCTTGTTGGAATGGTGGTAGCTTATCTCTGAGAAGAGATGTGACAACTACGCTCATTCACAAGAAGATGGTTACAATGAGGATCTAAAGTCCTTTTACAATAAAAAAGAATGTCAAAAACTCTAGACATCCAAAAACCTAAACCTAGGAGATAAAGCGCCAAAAGTCTTGTGGGCCCTGTTTGGGTAAGTTAGTACATAAACTTCCCGGGGTTGTAACTTTTTCATACGATATCCATTTTAAGCACACAATAGCCCATTGGAAAGGTCTAACTGAGAAGAACAATTTTTGACTGGCCCAAGTCAATGCCTTATGTAGTCACCTAGGCCCCAAATCCCCAAAAAATGTCGTTTAGGGCCTCAAAACGACCCTAGAAGTTGAGAACCAGAAAAACTCTCAAAAAATAACCAAGGTGGAAAACTATTTTTCGAGCCAGTGGAATAGGTGGGTGGCCACCAATATCCACCTAGATCAATCCTCCCTCCTTAGGAATAAATGGTCTCCATTGCATTGAGTTCCCCCATTAGATGAGGAAATTTATGTTGAATTTGACCTCGGGTGAGCCACTTGCCTTGGTACAGAAGTTTCCCTGCTTTGACGACTCGATAAATATGGATCCTTTGTTGTCAATTTCCCTTGACACGTGTGTCCACAATATGATCAGTGGATGCCTTTTTCATGAAATCAGGGTTGAGCTATGTTGGTGTAAATTACTTTTCTATCTCTGAGGTGTCCAATAATGGTGGGAAATATGGTTGAAGGAGAGCCACATTGAAGACTGGATGCAAACCAAGAAAGGGGGGAATGTTGAGCTCAAAATCACTGTCAACCACAACCTTGGTGATGGTGTACAACCCATAATGGATTGGGCCCCTGTAAGGTGTTCTTTTTGCAAATGCGACCAAACTTTGTTGCCCACCTGAAACTTATGTGGCACCTGATCATGGCGTTGCTTGTACTTGGCAGTAGACTTCTGTAGAATATCCTGAACATGTTGGTGGATGTTCTAGATCCTCTCAATGAACTGGGTGACTTTGTCAGCTTTTGGTGGAGCAGGGGATGAGTTGGTTGAGGTGGTCGCCAGGCGTAGTGTAACATCCATGGGGCCTAATGGTTGGAATCCAAACCCCACCTGAAAGGGGTTGTGGCTAGTTGAGATATGCAGGGCTTGGTTGTAGCTATGTTGGACATAGGGAATAATCACATCCCATGTGTGGGGGTGTTTTGAATTGTAAATGTGTAGGATATGTTTGACCATCCACTTGACGACCTCAGTTTGGACATCTGTCTGGGGGTGGAAGGCAGTGGATTTGGTGAGCTTGGTATCCAATAGTGACCAGAGGATCAACTAGAATGAGATGAGGAACCCACTGTCATAGTCTAAGATAATGGTTTGTGGGATCCCAAAATGTGCCCATACGCGTTCAAATAAGAGCTTGGAAGTGGCTAAAATATCCATCTTGGAAAAGCGATCAACAACCACGAAACCATAGTCATTTCCCCTCTTGGTGGAAGGGAAGACCAAAATGTAGTCCATTGAGATGAATTCCCACGGCCTATTAGGAGTAGGCAAAGGGGTGTACAAGCCTTGTTTCTTAATGGTTGATTTGGAAATAGTGTAGGCAGTGCAGGACCTGATATACTTTCCGACATCCTGTCGAAGTTTCAGATAGTAGAAATGTTTCTACTACACTTGCATTATCTTTCAACGCCAAAGTGTCCTACCACCCGACTATAGTGAGATTCCCAAATCCATTTTGCATGCTCATTTAATGGAATGCAGAGATGTCCCACGTGACTCAACAGCCCATCCTAAAGATGAAAATTATTGACCACTGATTCGGCGCCCAATAGTTGGTAGGTGGTGGAGAAGTCGAGGTTTGTCTTGTAGAGGTGGGTCCATCCAGAGGTCTCATGGCCACAAGAATATAGCACCATGGTGAGTGTCATGAATGGAGGTCAGCTGAGGCAGTCGGAAACTCAGTTGGTACTTCCTTTTTTATACTTGATGTTGAGGTGGAACTGTTGTAAGTATGTTGACCACTTCTGATGGTGGTCATTCTGTAATTTTCCTTGGGTTCGCATGAACTATAGTGGCTTGTGATGAGTGTGGATGATTGTCTCTTTCCCAAGAATGTAATGTCTCCACCGACGAAAATATTTCACAATGGATTACATTTCTTTGATGTAAGTAGGGTACTTATCGAAAACATTTGATAGTGTCTCACTGTGATATGCCATGTGGTGGTTGTGTTGAGTGAGAACGGTTCCCACAACATAGTATGAAGCATATGTCTTGATCTCAAAGGGATCTTGCAGGTCAGGTAATGAAAGTACTGGGGATGAGCACAAACACTTATTTAAGTCATCGAAGTTTTGTTGTTGGTACATGCCCCACACAAATTTTTCCTTATCGCCACCCTTAGTTACTTGGTTGAGGGCCCAGGTGATATGAGAGAATCCTAGCACAAACCTACGATAGAAATTGGCGAGGCCTAAGACACTTTAAAGTTTAGTGAGTGTGGTTGGGGTTGTCCAATCACGGATGAACTGGATCTTGGTTGAATCCACATGCACATCATGTTGATCAATGATGTAGCCTAATTAATGGACCCTGTCCATGTTGAAGGAGCATTTTTCCAAGTTTTCATATAGTTTGTGCTATCGCAGGGTCTACAGAACCTGTTGAATATGATGCAAGTGTTTCTCCCAAGTCTTGTTGTAGATGAGGATTTCATTGAGATACGCCACTACAAAATTATTGGTGAAAGGTCATAGGATATCATCCATAATCGTCATAAAAGTTGTTGGAGCATTTGTCAAACCAAAGGGCATGACTAGACATTCAAAAATACCTTCTTTTGACTTGAAGGAAGACTTCCATACATTTTTCTATTCTATTGGGACTTGGTGGTAGCCATACTTCAGATCAATCTTACTGAAGTATTTGGCCCCTGTGAGTTGATCAAGGACGTCGTTGATTTGGGGAATCGGGTACCGGTTTCATACTATGATTTTATTCAGGGCCTGGTAATCAATGCAGAGTCACCAGGTCTCATATTTCTTATGCACCAACACAATTAGGATCCCACAAGGTGATGATTTTGGATAGATTTTCCCCTTGTGGATCATTTCTTGGATCTGCCTCTTGATCTCCTATTTTTCTATTAGAGAGTGGCGATAGACTGGCCCATTGGGTAGCGATGCACATGGGGTCATATTTATGGGATGATTGACTTGGCAGTGCATAGGTACCCCAGTAGCAGAGGAAAATATGTTTGAGTATTCTTCCATGACCTTATCCACTTTCTTTTGTTGTGTGGAGATATCGGTCGTGGAGGCCCTAAATGTGGCTGTGATCTTTCGCTAACTCTAAGAGAGAATCACGAAGAAGAAAAAATTCTCGATTTGAGAGATGACCTTCCTGCATTGCTTGGTAGAGATCAAGGAAATAGCACGAGGAGGGACTACCTTGGGTATCCTGTACAATTTCATGTTCAAAGTAATAATAACACTACGAGGCCTAGATTCATATACAACATGATGTTTCCATAAATAAGGTTGTCCCAAAAGAACATTTCAAACTTTGAGAGGAGAAAAATCACAAAATACCCTCTCTTTTAAGGGGTTGATGTCGTACGATAGTCGACACTGTTGGCTGATGAGAAGATCACTTTCTTGGCGGAGCCATCCAATGGTGTAGGGTTGTGGGTGTAGTGTTGTCGACAGGGCCAACCGATTGACGACCTCTACTGAGATGAGGTTATTATAGCTACCTCTATCAACGATGAAGTGAATAGGGGTTCATTTTACCCACATATGTAAAAGGAAGAGGTGTTCTCCTTCTTTTGGCTCATCTAGTTCTCCAGGTTGGAGCTTGGAGGTAGCAATGGTGGCACTAGGTTCCACGTCAATGATATGTCTTCCCCTTTATGGTTTTTACTCAGTGTCAGAACCCACATCTGATTCATAGGCTTTCACTTCGGCCACTGATGACTTCTTTGAGAAGCAATAAGCAGTGTTATGCCAAGGGCTCTTATGGAAGTCACACCACTTCCCAGTATCTTTCTTTGTCTTTCTGGTGCCCTTATTTGATTTTGGCTTGGACTGGTTGTCCTGATACTGTCCATATTTTCTATGTCCTTTATTATATGGGTTGGGGTTTCCCTTTCTTGGATTTTGTTGTGAGGGGTTCCCAGGCCCAAATTTTGACGTCTTTGTTTGATCTTCTTCTTGATTTTGACGGCATATTGGTAGGTCATGCCCAAGGACGATATGTCGAGAAATTCCATTTCGGTTTGGATATATCTATGCATAGAAACGCGATACTTGAGCACTAGATGTCGCTCTAAATATTTGATACCCATCTCGGTGCACAAGGTATGGAAGATAATTATGAACTCTGTCACTGCTTGGTCTCTTTATTGTCGCAGTGTGGTCCATTTGGTATACAAGTTATCATAACTTCCAACATGGTAGTATTGTTCCTTAATAGCATCCCTGAAGGATTCCCAGGTGGTTGTGACTATAAATAATAAGGGTTCCTATGTTTCTGTTTTCTCACAGAAAGTTTCCACCAATCTTTGACATGGGGAACGACTTTGAGGAGCGCAAAAGTAATCTTTTCTCTATTCGAAAAGTTATGGACATAAAAATATGCTTCTAGTAGATTCAACCACATGTCTACAACATCTATTTCTATCTAACATTCAAATATAGGAACATCGAAGTTTATTTGTACCTTTAAGGGGGTGGTGCCTCTACTCGAGGAACCTGGATCGCATGTTTGTAGTCGTCGAAGGACTTGCGTGAAACTATCCATCATCTCATTCCTCTGTTGTGTGAGGGATTCCTCAAGAAACATTTTGAAAGGATATCCTTTCCCATCATATTTCTTTATCCTTCCATGAGAGGTCGCTTGGGCCTGTGAGATATTTTTTCGTCAAGAGAAACAAGCTCGAGACCCAATTCTATGAACCCTAACCTCATTAGGGACATGCATTAAGACGACAAGGAGCAGACCACTCTGATACCACTAATATATATTTTAAGAACAGAACAAAATGAATATATATTATGAAAATATTCTTAACACAAAATAACAGAGATACAGTAAAACTGGTTTCTATTCAATAAGGAAATAAACTGAAACTGTAAAATGCAGCGAAAAACAAGCTTGCTGGAATGGTTGTGTCTTATCTCTGAAAAGAGATGTGACGGTTTTGCTCATTCAAAATAATATGGTTACAATGAGGATCTTAAGGCCTTTTACAATAAACAGGAATGTCAAAAACCCTAGACATCCAAAAACCTAACCCTAGGAGATGAAGCACCAAAATTCATGTGGGCCCCGTTTGGGTAAGTTAGTACATCAACTTCCTGGGGTTGTAACTTTTACATACAATCTTCATTTTAGGTGCATGATATCCTGTTGGAAATGTATAACCCAAAAGAACAATTTTCGGTTGGCCTAGTTCAATGCCTTAGGCAGTCACCTGGGCACCAAATCCCCAAAAAACGTCGTTTAGGGCCTCAAAATGGCCCCAGAAGTTTGGAACCCAAAAAAATGTCAAAAAATTGCCAAGGTGGAAAACTATTTTCGAGCCAGTGGAATAGGTGGGAGGCCACTGATATCCACCTAGATCATTCCAGACAATTACTTTTCAATTGAACTCCCATCAAATTTTATTAATTGACACAATTATTGGAAAAAGTGAAAGGTTCACATCAATGAACAATGAGAAGGTTGGGTTGAATCAAGTAATAATAAAAGGGAAAGAGGTGTTATAACAATTCCCAACCAACCGATCATATATAAGTGAAAGAAAATTTGCAATTGATTGATGGATTAAATGTGCCTTGAAATATATATTCTCATGTGTCAATGTTGGGAAACTTTGAAATTGAGGGAAACACCTCTCATACACGTTAGTGCAAAATATATATGTTACAAAGGAGTTTGTACTCTTACTTATTGTTGGGGAATATTGACTATGATCATTAGTATCCCTTTGTTTGAATCATACTGGAGAAATATATAGATATTGATTAATTATTGGATGGATTTTTAGATTTTTTGTTTTAGTGTTAGTGTTTTGTCCACTATAATCCAAGGTCATTGCATATAAAAATGAAATCAAGCCTTCAAGAAGAGGATCATATCGAATCCTTTCATGTATACTATGGTTATTAACAATTGAGAAACCAACTCAAAGACCTAATGAGTACTTCTTGTAATATGGTTGTTTCATGTATAGGTTATGCTAAATAATGGTGGGAAGTGAAGTGGAATATTGCAACCTTACATGCTTGTATAATAACATGGAGAAGAGATGTTTTCACTCTCCATTGCAGTGTTAGAAAAATCCTTGCAACACTTAGAAGGACATATATAACTATATGAGATAGAGAATACATATCAATGTCCATTCTATAGAGGATCTATGTTGGTGAAGCGAGTGGGATATAAGTCCCTCATTTAAGAACCATATCGTATTATAATAGTTGAGCCCTTGACTAACAAATATGACAAAAATTTGAAGAGAAGGCATAGCTAACATGGTTTAAGGAGACAAAGAGATGTTGGAAGACATATGGGCCATATGTTAAGCCCTAGAAAAAGCCCTGTGTTATGTATAAACCCCTGATGAGGCCCTAGATATTCAATGGTTACATCTATAGTATTATATTTGTATGTCTGTTATATCCCTTCATTGTACCCTTTCATTATAACTGTTACACCCTTTTGTCTCCTGTATACCAAGAAGACCTAGTCATAGGATCATCTTATCTCATCTCATATCCTATTATGAACTCGATATATTGTAAAAAGAGGTTTCCCCCTTGAATTAGACTATATTGATCGACTTTTAGTACTTAGCATTATTAAGGAATTGGATCATACCATTTGATATCAGAGAGTTGATCCTAGTGTTTTTCTTCTTCAAGAATGCCACCTTGGAGTTTTCACTATAACTATTTTCTGGGCTGCTTCAGATAGTGAAATTTGAAGGTTATTTAGAAGACACATAAAGGTACCCATGGTAAGAGTTTCAAGTTTTGGATCATCATACATTCGTAGATATATCCTATGGAAGATAGGGTTTTTGGCTCATCTTAAATTCCATTTTAAATGAGTCATCTTGCAATTTTCACTATAGTGTTTTTTCTAGGTCATTTCAGATAATAAAACATGGAGGTTATTAAAAGACATAGAAAGATACTTGTGGTAACAATTTTAGGTTCTAGGTAATTATTGTTTCATAGATATATCCTATTCCAGATAGGGTTTTTGACACATCTGGAATTTAGTTTTAAAAAAGACATTTTGGTATTTTTTCTATAATGTTTTATCAATGAAGGTTCAAACTGTGAAATTATTAGGAATTTAGGAAGTCATATCAAAGTACTATAGGTAAAAATTCCATGCCTAGAAGGTTTCAAAGTTCATATATATCCCAAGAAAACGTTCAACCATCCAAACATACTCCCAACTAAGGGTTTGAAAGGTACATAACTTACAATTGGCATAACGTTTTCTTGGGAGATCTACTTTTGGTGATTCAAAATTTAGATAAAAAGGAAAAAGAGGAGAAATATTATTTTCTCACATGGTAAAAGGTACTACAAAAAATAATACTGGCACTCCTGATAAAATCACAAACATGACTTCTAAAGAAAATGAAGACTTTAAAACAGGGTAACCCAATTAAAGAACCAAGTTGATGAAATGAATGGTAGTATATTTTTTTTTTTAAGTAAGAAGTATATTATATTAAGATCCTTCCATAGGCAAAATAGAGTTTCAAAAGACAAGGTTAGGTCTGCTGAAATTACTGGGCTACCCCAACAGAGGGGAAACCAACCCAGTCAGCACCTTAGTCAGCATAGCAATAAAACATAAAGAGTAATGTCTAAAACAAAGTGGACCTCCATAGAAAACAACAACCAGTTGACACGACTTCTAAATAAACAGAGCCTAGACACCTGACATGTAACCTGGCGAAGTGGCGTTGAGATCGCCTGTCCAAGGTTCCTCTTCGACAACTGTCGTCCCGTCCCCCCACTTCTCCTCGACCTCCTCTTTCATATCAGTTCCACGATCGTGCTGCACAACTTCTTGCTCAACCATGGTTACGCTCCCAGTTCGCTCCAATTCCAGCTCTACTGCACCCTGCATTACCACATCTCTAGTCGTGGTGGCTGCACCGTGTCCCTATGTCGAAGTTGCGCGCGCCTTGGTCTCTTCGTCGGGTGCTTGGCTGAAGGTTTCTCCTTCCAGGGTCAAGATAAGGGTCTCATGCAACGAGGAAAGGAGATGGAGGAAAAGCGCCACCTTGTCGTTCGAAAGTTGTTGTCGGAACTGCAGGTCCTCGACTCCTTGGTGAAGCTCGAATACTAGGTTGTAGAGAATAGCCAATTTGTCTTTTACCTTCTCGCCCATGGTGGATTCAAAGAGTGGGGGCCCAGAACTCCCAGGCGTCTGCATCGAAGGTGGTGTCTCTTTGCCTAAGGCTCGTGGGAAACCCAAGCGCTGAGTATGGTGCAGTTCATTCCCGGATGGGGCGAGGAGTAAACGCAAAGAGGAGCATGGGAACTGAGAAATAACTTTCAGGCAGTTGATGCTTGCAGTCGGTGGAGCGGGGTGGGGTGTTGCTAGGCTGTGCATCCTGGAGGTGAAGGGAAGGTCCAGAGGGAGGCATAGTAGGCGAGAAGAAAGAGGGTCATCGAGGTATCCAGGGTGAACCTCACCGCGACTTCCCTCTCAGATTCCTCTTGTGCTTAGGCATTGGTTGCGCGCAGCAGAGGTCGCAGGGTTGGGCGTGGTAAGGAGCCTCCCAGGACCAGTAGGCGAATTCATATGTCGGACATAGCAGCGACGGAAAGATCCCTTCCTTCCACCAGCAAAAGAAATGAGCGAAGAATAGCACCAGCGCCATAACGAAATGCGGAGGCCGAGTGCAATAACGACCCCTCCCATCGCCATAAGAGAGAATTAATATCGCAGGAGGGTGACGGATGGAGGCACGAGCCCATCACGTGGCTCCGTGCCCCGTTGGCAAACGTCGTTCTCCTGCACTCACCAGTTGGAATCCACTAACACCCCATCCGGGGGAGCATCCGTCATCCTAGATTTGTGTATACAATGCTGGAGAATAGGATGATCAGGTTCCATGGCTGAATTACATAGGAGTTCCGACTCGCTCCGATTAATGCCCATATTGGCCAAATCATCCCCAACTTGATTCTCCTTCCTTCTAACGTGAGCTGGGATGATGGTCAAATTTGGTCGTAGAGAGTCAGAAATAATCTGCAATCCATGCAAAAGTCTCTAGCTGGGCAATATTCTCTCCGGGTTAGCCTCATTCAAAACTTTCCGCAACAAGTTGATGATGATTAAAAAATCGCCCTCCACGGTTAGCTTGGTGAAATTATTTTCAATGGCCAGTTGCAATCCCCTGGTTAGACCCCACAATTCTGCCGCATTGTTAGTGGAATGGCCTATGGGGCCCGCACTGATGAGAAGGATGTTCCCCAGATGGTTGCGAAAGACAATTCCATAACCTACAGGTCCAGGATTACCCTTAGAGGCCCCATCAAAATTGAGTTTGAGGAATCCCTCTGGGGGAGGAGACCAGAAGGAAGGACTGCCAGAGGGATGGGACTAGGGAGGAGAGGGAAGAGGCGAAAGGGTAGAGGGGGGAGTCCAGAACTGAAGGATGGGAACTTCGTCTGGGTTGTTATTGACGTCTTCTCTGGACCACAGTTGTAGAGGCAGAGTCTCCAGGATGTTCCGACAGCACTGATGTGAGCAATGTTTCCAAGCTAGGGACAGACCTTTGAAGATCCTTTGGTTCCTTTCTTTCCAATTTTTCTAGAGAATAAAGCCCGGTAGTAGTTGCCAGACCTGATTGAGGAGGGGGGATTGGAAATCTTGATCCCTCCAATTTGTGATGGTAGTCAGAATGTTGTCCCGGCAGCGGTCTGAGGTGCGCATGATAAGCGTCGCTTGATCCCAAATTTGAGCAGTGTAGTGGCAAGAGTTGAGAAGGTGATTCATTGTTTCCTCTGCCTCTCCACAAAGTAGGAAAATAGAGGGGCCCGCAAAGCCTCTTTTCGCCAGATTATCCCAAGTTAGGATGCTAGAATGATTCATGAGCCAGAGGAAGAGGGTAATTTTTGGCCAATGCTTGAGACTCCATAGCTTGCGCCACGCTTTCGTGTTAGGGAGAGGGTCTGAAGGAGCCTTGAGCTAGTACGCTTCCCATGTGTTAAATATTCCTTCTGGTCTATATCCCCATCTTAATATGTCCTCCCCTGCTATTTTGGGAATTTTCTTCTTTGCCATCTCTTCTTGCCAAGGAGTTAGATCCACGCCTGCCTCCATCTCAATGCTTTCCCTGTCCAGATGCCACTGGTGCCAAGTGTCCCCCAAGGGGGTGTCCCGCCAGTAGTCAACTACTTTTGTCAGTCCTACCCGAGTGGCTGGGGTGAAAATGTTAGGGGCCCATTCCTCCTTGCTTAGAATTGGCCATTGTTTCCAGGAATCCTGCCAAAATAGGGTCGTTTTCCCATTTCTGACTTCCCAGAAGGCGTTGTCAGTTACCAGTTGTCAGTTTTTCTTAGCTGCTATCCATATTAAATAGCCCGGGCTATCCTCATTCCAGCAGACTAGGTTCTTTCTTTCCACGTTCAGAGCATATTTCTTCCTCCATAGTCGGGCCTAGAGGTCCCTGGGGATTTTTAACCATCGCCACCATATTTTGGCACTTACCACCTTGTTCATGATGAAGGGATCCCTCAAGCCCAAGCCTCCTTACTCCTTGGGCCGACAGAGTTTGTCCCAATTGACCAACGTTATTTTCTTCCCTGTATTGAGGCCTTGCCAAATGAAGTTTCTTTGAAGGATTTTGATAGTAGTAAGAATAGCCTTCGGAGTAGCTAGCGCAGAGAAGGCATAGATCGGAAGGGCCTGGAGAATGACCTAGAGAAGGATGAGGCGGCTGGGAAGATTAAGACATCTGTAGGTCCAAGAGGAGAGCTTTTTGGAAAAGGAAGAAAGAAGGTGCTCCCAGGAGGAGTTTCAGAGGGCATTGTCAATTAAGGGGATGCCAAGGTATTTGGATGGAAGGGAGCTTCGGTTGAAACCTAGGAGGCCAGAGATATGATGCTGGACCGGAGGAGGGGTGTTGAAAAAGAATATTTGGGATTTATCCTTATTGCAGTCCAGGCCTAAGGTGTTAGCGAAGGTTTGAAGGATATCCAAGAGGGAGTTGGCTTCCCAGACTATGGGGTTGCCCATGAAGAGGGTATCATCAACAAATTGGCTGTGTGAAATAGGAGGGGAGATGCCATGCAAGGAAAGACCTGTCAGGAGCTTGGAATCAATTGTTGCATGAATGGATCTGCTAAGGCCCTCAGCTAGGATTATGAACAGAAAAGGAGAGAGGGGATCTCCTTGCCTGATCCCTCTAGATGGGGAGAAGGGCTTCGATGGGACACCATTGATGAGAAGAGAGAAGAAAGCCGAAAAGGTTAGATTTACTATCCAAGTTACCCATCCCTGATCAAAGCCAAAAGCCAGAAGCATTGCTTGCATGTATTCCCAGCTGATCTTGTCAAAATATTTAGAGAGGTCTAATTTGAGGAGCACACCTGGGGTCTTAGTCTTCTGCAGGGAGTGGATCACCTCATGGGCCAGGATAACACTGTCTAGGATATGTCTCCCCTCCACGTAGCCTGACTACTCCGGGGATATTATTGTAGGTAAGATGGGTTTGAGTCTCCTAGCTATTACCTTGGTAAGAATCTTATAAATGACATTGCACAAAGCTATCGGCCTGAACTGCTTGGGGTGATGTTCATGCCCCTCTTTGGGAACTAAGGTTATGAAGGTGGCATTGAGAGCTTGGAGAATATGACCAGTGGCTCGGGAGTCCTCTAGAATTTCCCAGACTTCTGCTCTGATTAGCGACCAACAGTGGTGGAAGAAGTCGCTTGTGAATCCATCCGGACCAGGAGCCTTGCCCTTGGCAGTTTCCTGAAGTGCTTGGTCCACTTCCTCTATTGTTATCGATCGTAGGAGGGCGGAATTTTGCTCCGGGGTGACGAGGGAGGGCACATGCCCCGTGACCTTGTTGATAGCCTCATGTCTATATGTCCTGGGTTCTGTAAGGAGATCTTGAAAGTAGCCTATCAAGGTATGTTCCATGTCCTCATGGGAATGTACAGTGTCCCCCTCATACGAAATGAGATGAGTGATCTTGTTTGAGTGCCGCCTTTGGATGACAGTTCTATGAAAGAATTTAGTGTTGCGCTCCCCTTCCTGGAGCCATTGCACTCGTGATTTATGTTTCCATAATATCTCTTCTTTCTTTTTCCTGACTTCGAGCTGCTGATTTATTGTTGTTTCCTGGGACCCGAGTTCATTTTTCATACCATGTAGTCTGATATACTACTGAATCCCTTCCAACTGTGCCAGCAACTGTTTTTGGGCATCAAAAATATTGCCAAAGGTACTATGGTTCCAAAGTTTGAGAGTTTGCTTGAGGTTTTTTAGCTTTTGCTCGAATCGATACATTTTGGATCCGCGGGGTATCTTGGCTTCCCTCCACCAGGCCTGGATGTTTTCTTGGAACTCCGGGTGGTCTAACCATAATTTCTCAAACCTGAAAGGATTCTTACCAGGGGTGGCCGGGATGTCCATCCTTAATTACAAGGGCCAATGATCTGATCTAGAGACATTTAGGATAACTGATTCTATTGCGGTGCCTTCCAGCATGAGAGATTTGGATGTCAGGAATATGTCTAGTTTGCAGGCAATTTGATGAATACTCATTCTTCTATTTTTCCAGGTGTACAAGCCGTTGTCGGTGCCCAGATCAACTAGTTGGAGCTTGTCTATGAGAGTATCCAGGCGCCTAGAGCGACCTCTTTTTTCCTCCAAGCTGTGAATAATGTTGAAGTCGCCGCCTACAATCCAGTTTTTGTATTGTGCTAGGCTATCAACATATCACAGGCTCCTGAGGAAGGCCTGCTTATCCCGGGGGCTGGCAGGGCCATAGACATTGGTCAGGTGACCAGGTGTATTTGATCTTATAAGCCTATAATTAGCAGTGATAGACCATTTGGTGGTAATGAAATTGTCCAGTATCACAACATTGGTGTTCCACAAAATGGTTAGACCACCCGTTGTTCTTGTGGAATCTATTGAAACGGCCTTCCCCAATCTCCAGCAGTGGGGTAATAACTTGTTAATGTCTTCTGAAGTACATTTTGTTTCCTGTAGAAGTAGAATTTCTGGTCTTTCTGTTAATATCAGATCCCGTAGAAATTTTTGCTTGCTACGTCCATTGAGGCCTCTAATATTCCATGTGATGACCTTCATGATGACAAGGGGTTGGGGAGAGGAGGGAAGCTATCCGAAATCAGGTTGATTTGTCCCGAGTTGACCATAAAGTTCCCTATTTATTGTATGAGCTTGTTGGTCGATTTCCTACCCCTTTTTTTTTCGTCTTTCTGGGTTTTTGCTGGGTTTTTTGATTGACCACCCTGGATCCCTAGGCCTTTGTTGGCTCGAGCTGAGGACCCAGCTGAGGAATTGAGGAAAACTTTGTGAACTTTCCATAGTTGATCTCTGGGTATGGTATAAAGTTTTTGCTGCCTATAGGCGTGCTCCAGGTGCTCCAGATCCACCCCAGCAAGGTCTTTCTCTTCTAGCTCCATGTCCGCTTCCCCATTGTCTATCTCTTGCAGGTTAAGAGCAGTGTCAGGGGGGGAAGGGTCATCCTCCTTGCCCTCAGTCAACTTTTCCATTCCTTGATTGATAGATTGAGGAGCATTGCTCGGAGTTGGTTCCATGGGGTTTTCAGGATTTATGGGGTTTTCCGGTTGGTTTTGCAATATGTCAAACTTATTACTAGTTGAGGGGTCTTTGCTTACCTGAGCCGGTGGCTTCCTTCCGCCTTGACACCTTTTCCCCGCTGGTTGCATAAATCCGTCTTTGTCCTTTTCGCTTTTTGGGTTCCCTTCTTTTGGCACCGCATTGAGTGGGAAGTCTCTGAAGAGGTGACCGTGCTCATGGAATTTTCTGCATCGGAATGGAATATGCTCGTAGTCGATGGTTTGAGACCAGTCCTCGTAATGATATTCCAACGTGATGGATCCTAGGAGCGGCTTGGCTGTATTCAAATATACACATATTCGTGCATAAGAGGTATAACGTCGCTGCTTAGTGGCCTCTGAGGATTTGACATAGATGCCAATAGTATTCCCAATGCCGGCCAGGACCTCTTCAAGCCAGAACTCCTGGGGCAAGGAGTATAGTCTAATCCAAACCGGTGCATGGGAAAATTCCTCCTTCTCAGGGCTGAACTTCTCAGTCTAGAATCTTAAGAAGAGTCCTGTCAAGTTATAGAAATACGACCCTCCATCAAATATGTGATTGCGATCCTCCAGGTTGTGGAGGATAATCGTGAAGAAGCGCTTGGATCCCAGTTGTAAGTCATAATGCCCTCTCGTCTTCCACCAATAATGTATCCATTTGACCAGATCTCATTCCGAGGGCCAGAGCCCAAGAAATTTACCCACCAGGGCGTGGTCCCTCATATATTGCTTCTGCGCCTCTATCCTCGGTGAGATGATAACATATTTCGGGGCTTGTAGTGCCTGTGGGATACATTTACCTGGCATCCATGGAGTTTAAGATCGGCTGGGGGCCTTCTGCTTCTCCGGGTCTATATCCATATCTCGATCTTTGAAGGTCCCGTCCTCCAGAAGCTCCGCGCGCAGGTTTGGTGGCGTCTCAAAATTCGACCGCTTCATCCTGTCAGTGGGATTGTCATTTGCCATGACTTGGCTGTAGGAGGCGCCTTGCGGCTCCCCCTCCTTTCGATTCATGAGCCCCAATGGGGCCACATATGTGGTGCCACAGATCAGTGTCATAGGGCTCTAAACCCTAGTTTGCAGAGTCATCGCAGAAAAAAATCGAATTCTTTTTTTTAAATGAATGGTAGTATATTGAAACTAGTGGATATATCAGATTCTTAAGAATCCTTAAAATGGGAAATTAAAAATAAGATAGGTGAAAATAGGAAAGAAACAGAAAAAAAGATGAATGAAAATAGTGCAGATATGGAAAATAAGATAGATGAAACTAGGTATCAAATCGAAAAAAATATGAATGAAATGCACAAATACATGAATGTAAATAAGGAAGAAATTCAAAAATCCATGAAGACCCTAGAAACCATTTTCTTACATAGGATCCCTAACAAGGATATGGAGATCTAAGAAAATCATGAAAATAAGGAGAACAATGGTGTTGAGATTCGCTCACATATGGGGAGCATTTTATCACATTTGGAGAGAGAAAATATTGAATCTCAAATTCAGGAAAATTCATTACTCCAAGATCCACATCATCAAGGCTTCATGTCAACACCAAGAAACCACCTAACTCCAAATATCAATATGAGGAAGTTTGATGGTAAAGACCGTATAACATGGATATTCTAGATGGAGTAATTCCTTGATCTACACCAAATGCCAAGATAACAGAAGGTACCTATTGCATCTTGGTATTTAGAAAATGATCAATTTGTGTGGTATCAATGTCTTTGTGAAAGAAAAAATAATTCTATCATCTCTTGGTCCATTTTCATGGATGAATTGATATCACATTATGGGTATATTAAGATAAATCCATTCTTTAGTGAATTGATAAATCTTTGGAAAAAAGGTCCCATTATATATCACATTATAAAATTATAAAATCTTAGTATTAGGGTAAAGAACATTCTTGAAGAATTCTTTTTATATATCTTTATGGGAACTTTAAAGGAGAACATTCAACATGAGGTTTGTTTCTTCGAACCTAAATCCCTAGAGCAAGCTTTCAGTATGGCAACGAAAGTAGAAAACAAACATATGGATACTATAAGGGTGGTCGTTGATAACTCTAGAGAGAACCATGCTCCCTCCCCTAAACCTACAAGGTCTAAACCTCAAAAAATGGATGAAAGGGACTATGTTTTAATTGGGTCAGCAAGCATAGTAAGTGGCATAAATGCAGTGAGAATATTTTTTTTTACATAGAGTGTGAAGAGGAAGAAGATCGATAATTAGAACCATCACAAGATCCATATATAGAAGAGATTACTGCAACAATATATTGTCATGCATTAGCCGCCATCCATACTGCACAAACCCTCAAGATACAAGAATACATCAAAAATAAAAAGGTATCAATATTGATTGATTCTAGTAATACCCATAATTTCATCAATTACAAATTAGTAAAAGATTTCAGTTGTTTTGTATATCCAACACCAGAGTTTCAAGTAATGATTGTAGATGGAGGTACCATAAATTGTTTTCAGAAGTGCCATAGTATTAAGCTCAACATGGGGGAGTGTTTTTTGGATAGTCCCATGATTTCCATCCAAATGGGTGTTTATGATGTTCTATTAGGGGTCCAATGGTTATAATCATTGGTAACCATGGCCCTTAATTTTCAATTTCTTTTCATGATATTTTCCTCAGATGACAAGGAAATTGAGCTTAGAGGTATCCAAGGGAAATTCTCTAAGGTGATAAGATCTAATAACATAACCAAATTACTCAAAAAGGGACACCATGGTTTAACTACACAATTGTGCTTACTTGATGTTCAAACATCTATATCCTTTGCTCCATTAGATCTCGAAATAGTTATCAAAAACCATTCCAAGGTATTTAGTGAAATTCCTAAGGTTATTCCATCTTCTCGAGATCATGACCATGTTATTCATTTTCAAATAGGAAGTGTACCACCTAACATTAGGCCTTATAGGTACCCATATGCATAGAAGAGTGAGATTCAACATATGATCCAAGAAGGGTTATAGGTTGACATCATTCAGGAAATCCAATGTTATTTCTCTTTGTTGGGCATGTGTTATATTATTTTCATGTTTGTGTCAGGGGAGGCGGGGGGTGTTTCAAATTTGATGACTGCTTCTGATGATCCCATCACCTATTCAATATATTCCTGCATTGGGCGCCACCTAGGGGGGTTTTAGGTGGGCCAATATTACCCCCATACCATTAGGTGAAGCCTTCGGCTCTGGGTAGTGCCTTGAAATTTGTTTTTCACATTATTTTACATTTTAGCATTTTTTCGCTATTTTTAGCATTTTTCTAAATTAATCTCATATTAAGGGATTAGGGTTTTGGTAGCTATGGAATAACTAAAAGATTGTATATATTGTATTGTGAATGGTTAAATTAATAGAATTAATAGTTCAAAGGTGTGACACCAAGGAAGGCTAGTTTTATCTCGGTTAATGGTTTCTAGAGTAAATCTTCATGTACTATGTGTATGAGCCATTGCTTAATTTTTGTTTTCCTTAAGAATATGTATGCACTACGTTACTTCATAGGTTTAAAACTTGCATGTGATATAATAGCATGGTTTTGGCTTCAGGGAAATGCATTTGTTGTCAAGGGTTTGGCTTACTCTTGATAGATCAAGTTTATCTTGGTTTTGTGATAAAATTGGGTTCATTGGGATCTTTGAAGTCGTGATTCATGTGTTGAAAGAGAGTGGAGAATAGTTATAGAATAGAGATTGAGAAGTTTAGCAATAAAAAAATTGAGCCATGGAAGCTTAATATGGAGGACCTTCTTCTAGAGAAAGAACAATGGATGACTGTGGATATTGGTCCACAACCTACTGGTACACAAACTACTGTTACACAATATACTATTACAAAATCTATGAGTACACAAAGTACTAGTACTCAATCTACTCAAAATACGATTGGGAGAAGTTGGATAGAATATTAAGGAGTATGATTGGACTCTTCCTGGAAGATTCGTTTTTACTGAATGTGTAGGAATAATCTAGAGCTAAGGAATAATGGGAAAAGTTGATAATTTGTATCAATTAATGTCCTTGGTAAACAAGTTTTTTCTATGAAAGAAGTTGTATCATCTTAGGATGTAAGATGGATATTTTTTGACAAATCATATAAATTCCTTCAATACTATGGTAAGTAAACTTACCCATGTTAATATTAAAATTGTAGAAGAAGATAATTGAATTACTTTGTTATGTTGTTTTCCAGAATCTTGTGATAATATGGTTGTATAATTTTTTAGTACCACGCAATCGACATTGAAGTATGAGGATGTAGTATCATCCTTGGTATCAGAAGATATGAGGTGGAAAATCATGGATAGTCATAGAAAATATTTTTTTTTGTAAGAGGTCATCCTCGATATAGGAATAAAAATAAGTGATCAGGGGGAGATATAAATTTAAATTTAGATATAAATCCCTAGAAAATATCTGAGGAAATTCCATAAATGTGGTAACGTTGGGAATTATAAGAAATATTGCAGGTATAAGAATGTTGATAAAGAAAATGGATTTGATGATGCCTCTTCCAGGGAAGAAGGAGGTGATGTTTACCTATCACCTATAGGTATACATGCAGATTGTGATGTATGGTTGATTGAATCTTGTGAACCATTTCATATGAATTATCATAGGGAGTGGTTCAGTGAATATGAAAGTTACGATGGTGGTGATTTATTCCTAGGAGATGACTCGACAAATAAAATCATGGTGCATTGAAGGGTTAAGTTGTTGCTAGAAGATGGAAGGATTAGAACTCTCTATGGAGTAATTCACATTCTTGATTTATCCAGGAGCCTAATATTTGTAAGAAAGTTGGATGATGTAGGTGTGGATACTTTATTGGGAAAAGGAACTTGGAAGATGGTACGTTGACAAATGGTTTTGATGAGGTGATTTTGGTGTGGAAATATATACAAGTTATTCAGAAGAACTTTTACTAATGGGTGTAATAGTTTTGTTGTCCATGAGAAGAAAAATAAATAAGATATGATCCATATTATCCCTTAAAACAAAACCATGTTGTGGAATCACAGACTAGACATATTGTAGAAAAGGGACTTTAGACACTACATAGTAAAGGTATGTCTAATTGCACCCTATATTTTGATTACTATGAACATGCCATATATGGTCAACAAAATCAAGTAAAATTCCCATCTAGTGCTACAAGAGTAAAGGTGATCTTAGAGTTGATGCATAGTGATGTGTTCGGACCTATGCATGATCCATAACTAGGTAAATATATGTATTATGTTTCATTCATAGATTATTTCTCAACAAAAACATCAATTTATTTTCTTAGGAAGAAATATGAGGTATTTTATAAATTTAAAGAGTTTGAGGATCTAGTAGAAAATCATATAGAGAAGAAAATAAAGGTGTTAAGGAAAGATAATGGTGGAGAATTCTGCAGGAATGAATTTAAAGAGTTATGTAAGAAGTGCGATATAGAAAGGTACAATACTACTCCATAAAAAAATCAAAATAATGGGGTTGTAGAAAGAATGAATATGACATTGATGGAAAAATCAAGGAGCATTCTTAGTGGTGTTGGGTTAGGAAAAAAATTCTAGGTAGATGCAATGGGTATTGCATGTTACCTGGTTAATATGTCACCCTCATCATCATTGGTGGAAAAAACTCTACATGAGGTATGCAGTGGTAAGAAACCCTATCTTGAACATATCAGAGTGTTTGGGTTGATGGTTATGTACATGTTCCAAAGAAAAATAGGAGTAAGCTGGATAATAAAGATGAAAAATGTATCTTTATTGGTTCTAAATATGGTATGAGAGGTTATGATATTTAGAACCCATAAACTAATAAGAATTCTTATAGTTGGGATGTCATTTTTCGAGAGGCTTAAGATGTTTCCAAAAAATAATTACTACCAAGAAAAGAAGAACCTAAGGAAATAAAGTTTGAGTTGGATGATGAAAAATCTGAATCAATGAAAGAAGAAGAACATCATACTCCATTATTGAGGAGATGAATGAGGGAAATAAGGGACTTAGAAAGGTATAGTCCACCCAATTTTCATGCTAATTTTTATTTATCTATTATTGATGATGATCCTAGAAATGTCAGGGAAGCAGTGAATTCATAGGACAATAAGCTCTGGAAAAAGGCCATGGTTGAAGAGATGGATTCCTTGGATAAGAATGAGGCATGGGATTTGGTTGAGTTTCTAACTAGAATAAAGACCATTGGCAACAAATGGGTGTTTAAGAAGGATTTGAATGTAGAAGGAAAAGTGGAGAAATAAAAATCATGGTTAGTAGCAAAATGTTATTCACATGTAGAGGGAATTGACTTTGGTGAATTTTTTTCTATTTCTGCCAAGTTAAATTATATTAGATTTATTTTATATGTTGTTTCTTATTTTGATTTTTGAGTAGAAAATACAGAAGTGAAGACAACATTCCTACATGGGGATCTAGAAGAAGAAATATACATGAAGCAACAAAAAGGATTTGTAGTGAAGGGAAATAAAGAGATGGCTTGTAAACTAAAGAAGTCACTATATTGTCTGAAGCGATCACCTAGGATGTGGTACCAAAATTTTTACACATACATCCTTGGACTAGGATTTGTAATAAGTAGGGATAATCATTGTGTATATTCCAAGAAGGTTGGTAATCACTTCATTTATTTAGTGTTTTATGTTGATGACATGTTTCTAATAGGAAATAACATGGATTTTATCAAGGAGATGAAATCGCATCTATCCTCCAAATTTGACATAAAGTATCTTGATGTTGCTAACTTGATTCTCAGAATGGAGATTAAAAAGAGATCATGCAAGAAAGAAACTTTGGTTAGATCACATAGAATATGTTGATATGATACTGCAAAGTTTTAATATGTTGGAAAGTAAACCATTCAAGGTTCCTATTCTTGTAGGTGTAAATTTATTTGTAGATTAGTGTCCCAAGAAACAAGAAGAGCAACAGGACATGTCCCATGTTTAATATTATAGCGTAGTTGGAAGTTTGATGTATGCAATGCTCTGTACTAGACTAGACATTCCACATGCAGTGGGAGTATTGAGTAGGTATATGTCAAAACCAGGGAAGAAGCATTGGAAAACACTAAGGATGGTTTTTAGGTATTTTTGTGGCACTTATAGTTATGGATTGTGCTACCAAGGAAGACCAAGATTGGACATATTGTTGGAAATACATTAATTTGTTAATGTAGGTTGGGTTGGAGATTTGGATCACAAAAGATCAACAAGTGGGTATTTTTTAACCTATTTGGAGGAGTAATCGGTTGGATGAGAAAAATACAGGTTGTAGTGGAACTCTCAAGTATAGAAGTTGAATACATGGAAACCACTCATACATGCAAGGAAGAAGTATGGTTGACAATATTATGTTTAGGTATTGGATTGGTACAACAAACAATAAGGTTACATTGTGATAGTTAGAGTGAAATCTTAGTGGAAAAGAACCCAACTTATCATTTAAATAAAAAGCATATAGATGTTCAATATCACTTTGTGAGTGACATGATTGAAGATAAGAAGGTGTTATTGTAGAAGGTTGACACTTAAAATAATGTTCCAGATTCATTGAAAATGTTTGTGAGAACCAAGAAGTTCTCCTGGTGTAGAGAAACAATGGGCATTGCTTCCTTATATTTTTTACTATTTAGTCATATGAACCCTTGTATGAAAATAAAATAACAAGTGGCAAAGTATTGGGTATATGTTATATTATTTTCATGTGTGTGTGGGGGTGCATCATATTTGATGACTCATCTGACGATCCCATCACTTTTTGGTGTATGCCTATGTTGGGCACCATTCGGGGAGGCTCTAAGGGGGTTAAAGATCCCCCCCCCTTGACCTTTGGAGAAACCTTCGGCTCTGGGGCAGTGGCCCGAAATTGTTGTTTGACATTTTTTTTCTATTTCAACGTTTTTCGCTATTTTGGCGGTTTTCTAAATTAATCCCATATTAAGGGATTAGGGTTTTGGTAGCTAAAAAATACTCAAAATATTTTATATATTGTATTATGAATGGTGAAATTAATACAATGAATATTTGAGAGGTGTGGCACCAAGGTAGGTTGGTTTTCTCTTGAATAAGGGTTTCCAACGTAAATATATGTGTACTATGTGTATGAACCATTGATTAATTTATGTTATGATTAAGAATTTGTATGCATTGATTTAATTCATAGGTTTAAAACTTACACTCTTCATCAATGTCGATGGTTACAAAAAAGGATGGTTCATGGTATATGTGTCTAGATTATAGACAACTCAATAAAATGACCATCAAATATAATATTTGTATTCCTGTCATTGATGAATTATTAGATGAATTGCATGAAGAAAAATTATTTAACAAGATGGATCTTCATTGAGGAAGAGAAATTTTTTTATGCAAATCTTTCAAAATGTCCCTTTGTGTTTTAAGAAGTGCAATTATTGGGTCATATTGTATCTCATGAAGGCGTAAAAGTGGAACCTAAAAAAATTAAAGTTGTGAGGGAATAGATGATTAAAAAAATATTGAATAAACTTAGAGGATTCTTAGGATTGACACGATATTACCACAAGCTTTTCAAGAACTATAGTCAAATAGAAGCACCTATAAGTTCATTATTAAAGGAAGCATTTTCTTGGAATGAAGCAAAAACCAAAAATTTTGAAAATCTTAAGGAGGTATTGTGCCTGCACAACACCCTCCCTAATTTATTCTTTTACCTTTTCTCTAGGATTAGAAATTGGGCCCCCTACTAAAATTTTATACTGGAAATCCTCTCAGACTCTCCCATGCAAATGACTCAGTCCAAGTATTTCTTGTCACTCTCCATACGTTCTCATTTCAATGAATTTAAAGACAACCCTGGCCTACTGATACATTGTGTATCGATGAGCATCTTCTTTCCCTCACCAATATAGGTTACATCAGTGAACATACTTCTTTATCTATCGATATGGCTAGTATTGGCGATTTAGTGATTTATTTACCAACACATTGGTGACAATATTTCTATCATTGTTGATACATATGTCATTTAAGTCTTGGTAAATATTATCGACATATCGACGACCACAAAGTTTATATCATCAATGAATCAATGTACTTCCCCTCATCTTCATTGATACATGGTGTATCAGTGAGGTTCATCTCTCTCTCTCTCTCTCTCTCTCTCTCTCTCTCTCTCTCTCTCTCTCTCTCTCT
>ML793611.1:82325-122448 GCA_009831015.1 Picea engelmannii
TGTGATGTTCTTTTGGGCCAACCTTATTTATGGAAACGTCATGTTGTATATGAGTCTAGGCCTCGTAGTGTTATTATTACTTTGAACAGGAAATTGTATAGGATACCCGAGGTTGTCCCACCTAGTGCTATTTCCTTGATCTCTGCTAAGAAATGCAGGAAGGTCATCTCCCAGACGGGGAAGTTTGTCTTCTTCGTGATCCGCTCTCAGAATGAGAGAAAAATCACAGCCACATCCAGGATCTCTTCGGCCGACCTCTCCACACAGCAGAAGCAAGTAGATAAGGTTGTGGAAGAATACTCGGATATCTTCTCCTCGCCTACCGGGGTACCTCTGCACTGCTAGGTCAAGAACCCCATCGATCTGACCCCCAACGCACCGCTACCCAATGGGCCATTCTATCATCTCTCTCTGTTAGAGAATGAGGAGATCAAGTGACAGATCCAAGAATTTCTCCACAAGGGGCACATCCGTCCTATCTCATCACCTTGCGAGAGCCCAATCATGTTGGTACAGAAGATAGATGGAACCTGGCAACTTTGCATTGATTATCGGGCTCTAAATAAAATCACAGTCAGAAACCGGTACCTGATTCCCCGAATCGACGACCTCCTTGATCAACTCATGGGGGCCAAATACATCAGTAAGATTGATCTGAAGTCTGGCTACCACCAGGTCCCGATAGAACATACATATGTATGGAAGACCGCCTTCAAGTCAAAGGAATGCCTTTTTGAATGGTTGGTCATGCCCTTTGGTCTTACAAATGCTCCAGCCACTTTCATGAGGATGATGGACGATTTCCTGTGACCATTCACCAATACTTTTGTAGTGGTGTATCTTGATGACATTCTCATTTACAACAAGACTTGGACCGAACACTTGCAGCATATTCAGCAGGTTCTGCACACCTTGCGGTAGCACAAGCTATATTCCAACTTGGAAAAATGCTCCTTCGACATGGACAGGGTCCATTACCTAGGCTACATTTTTTATCAACATGGAATACATGTGGATCCAACCAAGATCCAAGTCATCCATGACTGGCCAGCCCCAACCACACTCACTAAGTTTTGGAGCTTCTTAGGCCTTGCCAATTTCTACCGCAGGTTTGTGTTGGAATTCTCCCATATTGCATGGGCCCTCAGCCAAATAACCAGGGGTGGTGGTAAGGAAAAATTAACATGGGGCCATCCCCAACAAAAAGCGTTCGATGATTTGAAGCAACACTTGTCTTGTGCTCAACCCCAGTACTTTCACTACCAGACTTGCAACAACCCTTTGATATTGAGACTGATGCTTCAGACTATGTTGTGGGTGCCGTTCTCACGTAGCACGACCACCCCATGGCTTATCATAGTGAAACACTATCAGATGTTGTCCATAAGTACCCTACTTACGACAAAGAAATGTACTCCATTGTACAAGCCTGCTACCAGTGGAGACATTACATTCTTGGGAGGGAGATAGTCATCCACACTGATCATAAGCCACTGCAGTTCATGCAAACACAAGGAAAATTGTAGAATGACCACCATCAAAAGTGGTCCACATACTTGTAGAAATTCCACCTCAACATCAAGTATAAAACAGGAAGCACCAACCGTGTCGTTGATTGCCTCAGCAGACCACCAGTCGCTGCACTCACAACAGTGCTGGACTCCTACGACCATGAGACCTCCAGATGGCCCCAACTTTATGAGACAGACCCATACTTCGCCACCACCTACCAAATGTTGGGTACAAAGGCAACTGTCAATAATTTCCATCTTCAGGATGGGTTGTTCTGTCGTCTGGGCCATATATGTGTTCCCTCAAGTGAGTGAGCGAAGCTGATCTGGGAAGCCCACTACAGTCGGGTGGAAGGACACTTTGGTGTCGAAAAGACAGTGGCGATGCTACAAAAACATTTCTACTGGCCTAAACTTCGACAGGAGGTCAACAAGTATATCAGGTCTTGCACTACTTGCGCTATTTCCAAACCAAACACTAAGAAATAGGGCTTGTACACCCCTCTTCCTACTCCTGAAAGACCATGGGAATCCATCTCAATGGACTACATGTCGGGCCTCCCATCCACCAAGCGGGGAAATGACTGTGTTTTTGTGGTTGTTGATCTCTTTTCTAAGATGGTGATTCTGGTTGCTTGCAAGAAGAGAATCATAGTAGAAGCCACTGCCAAGATCTTCTTTGAACGAGTCTGGGTACATTTTGGAATCCCACAAACCATTGTCTCAGATCGGGACAGTCGATTTCTCAGCACATTCTGGTCGAGCCTTTGGTCACTGCTGGACACCAAGCTCACCAATTCCACGGCCTTCCACCACCAAACAGATGGCAAAACCGAGGTCGTAAATCGAATGATCGTGCATATCCTGCACATGTATAATTCCAAGCACCCCCGCACATGGGATGAGAGTCTTCCCTATGTCTAGCATAGCTACAACCGAGCCCTGCATAGCTCAACCGACCACAGCCCCTTTCAGGTGGGGTTGGGATTCCAGCCATTGGGTCCCATAGATGTTGCACTTCCCCTTGCGGTCACCTCGACTGACTCCTCTCCTGCTCCAACTGAGGCTGACAAAGACACCCAATTCATTGAGAGGATCCAACACATCCGCCAACAGGTTCAGGATATCCTACAGAAGTCTAATGACAAGTAAAAGCAACGCCATGATCAACATCGGGTTCCACATAAGTTTTAGGTGGGGGACAAAGTTTGGTTGCACTTGCAGAAAGAACGCCTTACAGGACCCCATCAGAAGCTTCACCCACTCCAATATGGGTCGTACACCATCACCAAGGCTGTGGGGGATAATTCTTTTGTGCTCAACATTCCTCCTTTCCTTGGCCTACACCCAGTGTTCAACGTGGACCTCCTTTGGCCTTATTTCCCACCATTATTGGATACCTCAGACGTAGCAGAATAACTAACACCAATAGAGCTCAACCCCGACTGCATACAACAGGCATCCAGTGATCATATTGTGGACACACAGATCAAGGGCACTTGCCAACAAAGGATCTAACTTTATCGAGTTGTCAAAGCAGGGCAGCTCCTGCACCAAGGCAAGTGGCTCACTCGGGGCCAAATTCAGCAGAAATTTCCTCATCGGATGGGGGAACTCAACGCAATGGAGACCATTGCTTCCTAAGTATGGAGGATTGATCCAGGTGGATATCAGTGGCCACCCACCTTTTCCATCTAGCTCAAAACAACTTTCTAGCAATTTTGATAATTTACTATTTTTAGCAGTTTTTCGGGTCCTAAACTTCTGGAGCCATTTTGAAGCCCTAAACGACGTTTTTTGGGGTATGTTGCAGTCACAAAATTTGTGTAAATGTTGTATTCCTCGGATAGATCTTTCCAATGGACTATCATACGCCTAAAACGGAGATCGTATGCAAAAGTTACGACCCCGGGAAGTTGATGTACTGACTTACCCAAACGGGGCCCACATGACTTTTGGTGCTTCATCTCCTAGGGTTAGGTTTTTGGATGTTTAGGGTTTTTGAAACTCCGGTTTATTGTAAAAAGGCCTTGAGAGCCTCATTTTAATCATCTTCTTGCGAATGAGCGCAACCATCACATCTCTTCTCAGAGATAAGCCGCCACCATTCCAACAAGTTTGTTTTCTGCTGCATTTTACAGTTTCAGCTTATTTCCTTATTGAATAGAAAGTCGGTTTTACTGTATCTTTGTTATTCTGTGTTAAGCATCTGGTAATAATCCATAGTCATTTTTTTCTGCTCATAAATTCCGGATCATTGATATTCTAGTATAAATATGTCGACCCCTCATTGAAACTTAGCGTATCAAAATTGATATTGTTTCTCTCTCCAACAAAGACCTTGTCAACAATACGCCTTCACCTTAAAACCTCTCCTATTCTCCTCTAGTTCAGATCCTTCTCATTGTGTCTGTTAGTCAGGTTCCTATCATTTCCATTGGTTAAGCATTGTGTTCCTGACTGAATAACCAATGAATGATTTCCCACCTTTCTTAATCTACATTATGTTGCAGGAGTAATTAAGTCTATTTCAGTGGCAAGCAGTTTTCATTACACATACCATAACAATATGCATGTTTTTCATCTTATAGATTTTATGACTAAGATTGATCGTGAAACCATCGTTATAACCAGGTGGGTTAATGGAAACATATATAATACTTACGATGGATTTGAATTTCATCTTAGGGGATAATTGGTCCTCCAAACTCCTAAACAACGATAAGCACTCCAAACTTCAGTTTGTTGTTTTAGTAGGATTATATTTCTAAGACACTAGTAGATGGCCTCATCTACAATGGATGAATCAAGATCATTCATAAGAGATATACCACAAGAACTAAAGGAACTAAATTCGGGGAAAGAAGAAACAAGAACAGGACCCAAAATTTCACTAAAAAATATATTTTCTCACAATTTTTGGGCATTCGTCAAAGTGTATTTATCATCTCCGACGTAGGTCAATTAAATCATTTATGCGCTTATGATTCCAACGTAAATGAAAAAATTGAAAAATGAGGAATGAAAGTGTCAAAATGATCATCAGGGAGTTCTATCCCATGTTAGCCTCATCCTCTGTGACATTGATGGAATGCTTGAATGGAATGGTAATTTATCTCACCAAAAGAACCTCCCCGTGCTCTTCACATCAGAAAAAATGGTACCCCAATCAGATATCATATGATAAAGTTATAATCCTTTGAAATCATCTTGTGTAGCATTTAAATATCCTTCAACAAGGTAATCGATTAGTATCCTTTGTTCCATGTTAATCCACAAATACATAGTTTCAAATTTATTTCAAAAAAAGGTGGGATAAAAATGGTTTCAGTTTAATAAATAGTATTTAAATTAAAAATGGGTTTTTAAATAAAAATGGGTTTTAATTTTAAATTTAAAAAGAGGGTTTTTAATTTTGAATTAAAAGAGGTTTTAATTTGGATTTTGGAGTTTGTGTACATAGAGGGGATGGGACCCAAGCCCAAAGTTAACATGTGGAGTGGGGAGGGGGAACAACCCACACACCTCCCCTTCCAACTAAAAATTTCAACGCATAGAAAAAGGAGCCCCCATGTTCGCTTGTTTTAAATCCCTATCCATCATCACTATATGTACTGACGAGAATGAGAGAAGAAATGGAAATAAATACTGGAACTAAAGTGAAGATCGATCTCGGTACATACCAAAACCAAAGAAATGAATGATCCCAGTACATACAGGAACCAAATAAGGGAATGAGCCTAGTACATACCAGAACCAAAGTGAGGAATGAGCTCAATACATATTAGAACCAAAGTAAATAATAAGGATGGTACATACCACATTTTTTTTCCTTTAACGTCGATATGGAAAAGGTTTTACAAAGAATTTGTTTTGATAGTTTGGGTGATGAGGAGGAGGGGGTATGGTCCATGACCCCCCTCCCCAAATTACAATGTTTCAATGAATTAATGGAGGGGGAACGACCACTACCACCTCCCCCTTTTTACATTTGTTAATAAAAATTAAACCAATGTACAATAACCATGAGGGGTTGGGGGGTTTTACAACCACCCCCCTATTTTATATGTTTTTAAAATTTTTAATTGATTATAATTTTAATACATAAGCTCCTATGACTTTTTACCAAACCATTGATCCTTTTTTGAACATACACACGAAGTCTCTCTATGATGAAGACAATGAACACTAACTCAATCTAAGTCTGTACACAACAAACCAATGACATGGAAACATGAATTAAGATACAATATCTCAATAGTCACTTGTGATTTCATACAACATGATGCGACTAGAGTTTCTTCAAATGTTTTAATACTTGCCTAAACCGTCACTTCCACTAGCGAAGGATATCACTCATTCCTCATTAATACCCCCATTATAAAATCTAATCATTTCATATTCAATGGTGTACCAGAACTAATCAGTTCATCTTCGTCGACATACCATAGTTGATCCTTCTTCTAGCTATGATAAAGGGATAGGACCCTGCCAATATACCTTTCATATTTTGGACATAACTTTTGACTTCGGTACATGTTTCACACATTCATTCTACCATTGGAAAGGACTTTTCAAGATATATAATTTCCTAGTTATATGATTTGATAGATTCCTCACCAATTGTTTACATTTTTTATGATTAATATATGTTTCATTTTCAAAGGCCCACAAGGACATGGTACCTCAACCAAGAGAAGAGGAACTAGGAACCAAACTCAGGGAAGCATATATGAACCCTCACTTAATTAATTTTTCAGTTCTATAGGTTCAAATGGATGATATTAATAGTTAATTTCTAATTTATTATGTTTTAACTCATCTATTTCATTTTGAACGATGCCAAGTACCATTGCTAAAGGAATTTCATACTTGTTGGACACAACGACCACACTGAAGGTGGGGGGGGTGAATCAGTGTGAGTCGCTTTTTACAATTTATTACAAAACTTAGTTAGCCATCACCATTCACAACATTATTACTCATTACTTATTGTTGGCCCTTGACAAATGTTTGAGGGTTCTTGGTCATGTTTGACCTATTTTTGGGGACTTCGAAAGGCTATCGAAGAAGAAGAAGAGATCGCAGGATCTCAGTCCCTTTTTGGTTCCTTTTTGGGTTTTGGGATTATGTAACGACCATGGGATGTGGGCCCATGGGTTTACCAACATTTAGGCATATTTTGTAAAGTATAAATAGATGTCTAGGTAATGTACGAAGGGTATATATGTGATGAGAGGCCGATAAGCTAAGTGTTAAGTGTAAGAATGGATAGTAAATGCTTTGTGCATACTGTGTGAGACTTGCAGAGCTAAGTGAAAATGATTGTGACAAACTGTGTTATTCTTCTCTGTGTGATGTTCTGATGTGTTTATGTGTTATCTACTAAGTTCTTGATATAGATAGATAGATAGATTTGTTTATTCTATGTGCGTATGATGACCCTGGATGAATATGGATGTTAGATTTGACCTCTGTGAATGTGCTTAGTGCTTGAATCTACTAGATCTAATCTATTTATTTATGCTAAGTGATTTGATACATTACATCTGGGTGAATGTTGCGATGTTCAGTTTTATCTGCGAAGTGGATATTGGTTAATTAATGATGAACTAATGATGCTAAGTGCTCTCTTAAGTATTGTAATCACATATCTGTGTCCCAACTAAGGTTGTAGACACCTAAGTCCTGAAACCACCCCTTCCTCTACCTCAGGTGAGACTTCATCTTCTTCGCAGGTGTTGTCGAAAAAGGTTGGTAGTTAGGGATTTGTTGTTGTGTTGTTGTAGCATTCAATCCTGGGTCTGCCCCTGTTCCAACAAATGGTTATGTTGTTGGGACCTGAAACTATGATTGTTGGAAACTGAGAAAGAAGAATCTTTCTACAAAGATCTGACCTGAAACTTTGATTGCTGGGAACTGAGAAAGAAGGAGCTTTGTGCAAAGATTCATCCTGAAATTGTGAAAGCTTTGTGTGTATATATGTTTCTCTAGTGTGAAGTACTCTACTTAGTTTGACAAGATCTGTGATAAGGAAAAGGAGTCTGACCTGAAGAAAAGAGGTAAGATCTAAAAGCTTTGTGCTCTGAGAAAGGTAAAAGTGAGAATTGTTTATTAAAAGAGGAAAGATGTACAAGCTCTGTGCTCTGATAAAGGTAAGAATGAGTGAAAAGTTTTATATCTGAAAGGTCTGTACTCTGTAGGAGTAAGACAAGTGAAAATTTTTGTTTCAACAGTATGGATCTAGGTATGTTTGATATAGTCTGTCCTAGTCTAAAAACTAGGGTACTGGTAGATGAAAGAAGGTTTGATATGAGTAGATCTAATAAGAATAGTGAAATATATGTTATACCTATGCATAGAAAGAATGTTTGGACTAACAAATGGATGAAGGATCCTAGAAATAATTTGATGCAGTTCAGCCCCTATGATCCTAGCGTGTAGTACATGAAAGTATGGGGATCATTTAAAAGAAAGAGAGGAGTAACATTGTGTTACAGTTGCAGAAAACTGGGACATCTTGCTAAGGAATGCCCTAGAAGAAGACCTAGTTGTCCTTTTTGCAAAGCTGTGAATCACGAAGTATTGGATTTCCCTAGAATGATTTATAAGATTTAAGAAATAAACATGAGACAAGAAAACCCTAAGGCAGATCCAGAAACTAAGATTATGGTAGAACCCCAAAAAGAATCAGAAAAAGTATTGCTACACATGAAAGAAACCATGAATGATCACTGACATGTAAAATTATCAGAGTTATTGAAAGAAAATGAATGCATTGAAGTAAGAATAGGAGAATTCGACGTTGACTATGTTCTGGATGAGGAAACACGGGTGAATATTATGACAAAAAGAACTTGTGAACTTGTAGGAAATCCTGCTATGATTCCTTCACTAGGAGGAATGGGATTATTTAGAGGAAAATTGATAACCCTATGTGGAAGACTTACCAAGATACCTATGACTGTCAATATAACTTCGACAGAAGAAGATTTTGAGATTATTAAATTTATTGAGGATAGAACACCATTTACCATGTTACTAGGAAAACCTTGGATTAAAAGAGATCAAGCCAGAAGGAAGGAAGAAGAAGACATCTTAGAGAAGAAGCAACAAGAGTTAAAATATTTTATAACTATAAGGATCTCACACTTGAATGAGGAATAGGAGAACATATTGTAGCTATTTAACAACAAAGAAATATATGTCAAAGTTGCAAGAACACTAGAGGACCCGCAGAAGATTGAAATACCTATTCCAGATAAAAAATAAATATCACCCTTGAATCTCAGGAAATAATCTCAACAATGTGAAGCCACCATGTCAAGAGAAGATAAGAATCAGAATGGGAAAAGGAATATCGAGACGAATCTCACTGGAAATAAGGCTAGAAATATAAGTAAGAAGAGAGCTAAGATCAAAAAGTTGTAGAAGGTTCCAGAGGGAACCTTGTAGAAGGAAACTTTGCAAAATTGAAGCTTTGTCGGGATATCAGAACAACGTCTCATGGTACTTCGCCATGGCGAAGAAATATATCCATTGGAGACATTATAACCATTCGGCCGACCCTCCGAATGGGAAGAAAGGAATTTATGGCTCTCCACTAGACCGTTGGACCACGCCATAATGAACATAACGGAGGTAATGAAGGCTTCATACCTATTGCAAGCAACCCATTGTCAAGTTACCTATTTATCCCGTTGTGCCATGCATCAAGAACACTTTTTCTACATATGAATTTGAACTCGCAGACTTGTTGATTTTACATAGTGGTCATTGTGTTATTTCCCTCTATCCTATTGTAGTGTCTAAGTTACCCTCTTAACCCGAATATTTACAACCCCGAGTGTGCATGTCGGACGAGTTGAGCACTGCAGAGAAAGTTCTTGAAGAAGTTCTCATCGACCTGATGACTGAAAGAGTCATGTCAATGTCTACAGGTGTACAAGCATCATCAACGAGAGGATTGTAAGCCTCTCCATTGACTGGTCGTGGAGCTAGACCATCCCAACCATCAGATGAAAAGCCAACCAAGCACAAGGATGATCTAGTGACTACCAAATTGATCCCGAATACATTACTCGCTTATATTCCACCTTTGAGTGGCGCAGTAAATCGAGACAATGTACATAGAGATTTTGAGTATGCCTTGGTCACTGCATATCTCCCAAGGGGATCCACGCAGTTTGAGCAGACCAAGATAAGATTTCAACATTGAAGTTCAACAACTTCAACCTCGAATATCACAAAGTCTATAAAATGCTCGCCCCACATAAGTACCTGACTAGAACTAAAGGGACAAACTTGAATATCGTCCCTCAACAGTGGACTATGGACCTTGCACAGTCCACCTCTCTGAATGTCATGAAGATTCCCCACTTTGGAAGACACCAAGAGGTAAATGCATGTGTCAAGTTGTTGTTGTCTTGTTACCATGGTGGTTATTTGTGGCTAAAACACTGTATAACAGTTGATCTGATGTTGATCAATCGAATCATAGGGTTTAGTATGAAAGGACCTAATCCACAATAATTTTACCCCAAAATAACCATCTATCGTGCTCTAGCACAGAGGATCAAGGATACCTACGGTGAAGTCAAGAAGGGGATGTGAGGCTTAAAGGTAGCTTCTATCCAGAGTGGTACAGTACGCCTCTCTGATAATTTGATTGTAGGTAAGTTAGTAAGAAACAATCGACCTACCCAAGTCACCGGTTTTGTAGTCAACCTCCCAGGGAAGTGCGTGAAAGGCCTTCATATGAACTGGGAAAAGTACCCAGTGAACCAGTTGGAACTTGATTGCAGAGAAGCGCAAGATCAATGTTACGAATTTAATTTTAGCTAGATCTTGATCCGTATAGATTTTATTGCCTGGGAGATGCCAGAAGGTGCGACCTTCTTGGACATCAATCCTTTTGAACCACTATCCGCGAAGTTCAGTACCCTTTGGTATTCACACGGTATGAATAAAAAATGGAAGTCAAATGTTGTTTTTCATACCTACTACAATCATTTTGACGATAGCCATCAAGTTCGAGCATCGAATGACTCTGAATGATCTACACCAGTTACGGCCTTTGATGAAGTTCAACACAGATCGACATTTTATTTACATCACACTGTGCAATGACGAACACAAGAAACAACTTCAATACTAATATAAGATGACAGAGGAGGACTTGGAGGAGATCACTAAGGACTGGTCGATGAACCTCCTTATTCCAACAGACCCTATGGAGATATCCGACATCGACATCCAAAAAATTGTGCACGATACACTAGGACCTAGAAAAATAAAGAAGACCGAAGATGTCCAAGAAATAGATAGTGCATTCATGAATATTGATTCTATATCACTAGACAAAGGAGGTGATGGTGACGAGTTGAATAAAAAACAATTTGAACAGAAGAAAGGAGACGAGGTTGATCCCCTAAAGAAGAGGAAAGTTTTTCCTTCGAAACCTTCCTCTCGGAAGAAATCAAAGGCCACCATGACCAAGATGAAAATTGTCCTCACCTATGATGACTTCGACTTCCTCATAGTAGCCCTAGAAGATGATTCACTGGAAATAGCAGAGAAACAATAAGAAAATCAAGAGCATATGTATGATCGAATTGAGACTGAACTTCGTGGGGTAAAACAGGCCCTACAGTCCATTCACGTAGTCTCCACTGTGTTTGGAGAACCATAATTGGGAGATGAGCCATCTCAACTCCACCGCCTACCCGATACAATCGAAGCTCACCTTTGACGAGCACAAGAGGAAACAGAACAAGCCACCCAAGCTTTGACACAAGTACAAGGAGTACTCGTAGAGAAATGAAGTGTTGAAGAATAGGAAAAGCTTGCTCTCCAAGAGAAGTTTGATGAAGAAAAATCACAACTACAACAAGGAAAGGAACAACTTCTCGCAGATCAACTTGAAGTGAAAGACACGGTCAACAGAGCACTTCGCTCTATGATAGTCATAGCAATAAAGACATAGGACCATGTCCTACAGCAAGTAGAACAACTCACATAAGTCATCCAATAGTTACAACAACACATAGCAGACTTAGAGCTATACGCGGTGCTCGAGACCACACAAGATGTAAGAGACCAAAGAGAAGCAACTGCCTGGAGTGCAGTTGAAAGGATAAAGGATCTTACCTTAGAATGTAAGAAACTCATTGGTCGCAATGCCCAGATGTATGAACATCCCATGGAGAATCCAAAACTGAAGGAACTGGAGTCGTAGCTCCAAGAGGCGAAGTATCAAGCCAAAAATATACAGGTGCAGTTGAAGCCCCTGTGAGATATGGAAAGAATGAAGAGATCCCAAGAGTGGATTTCTCAGCAAAAGATCCACACTATCCATAGAAGAGTTATGGAGGTGACTCAGAAACTCCAACCTGTACAAGAAAAGACTTACCAATTGTTTACAAAAGTAGAAGGACAAGGAGAAGAGCTAGAGAAGATTGTCACTACAACTGAACAACGCCTAGAAGGACCTATCAATGACAAAGTCATCCAAGATTTTGTTGAACAAGAGGTCATGGCACAACAACAATTTGAAGCATCTCAAGCCAACCTTGAGTCTTTCGAAGAAGAACTACCCAGATCAAAGTGACTCGGGATGTGTCACAGGTGAGTGTTAGGGGCCTGTTGGACCTTGACCAAGTTTTGAGGGTTCTTGGTCATGTTTGACCTTTTTTTGGGGACTTTGATAGGCTATTGAAGACGAAGTGCAAGATGAAGCATATATCATGGAATATTGACCCATTTTTGGGTCCTTTTTGGGTTTTGGGATTATGTAATGGCCATGGGATGTCATCCCATGGGTTTACCCATGTTTAGGATTATTCTGTAAAGTATAAATAGATTTATAGGAAATGTAATAAGGGTATCTATGTGATGAGAAGTCGATAAGCTAAGTGTTAAGTGCAATATTGGATTGTAAATGCTTTGTGCATACTGTGTGATACTTGCAGAGCTAAGTGTAATTGATTGTGATAGACTGTGGAAGGCTTTGTGTTGTAGCGCAAGGAAGGAGGATCTATCCAGGTGCGCAAATCTCTTGTCCTATACTGAGTAGGGTTTCGTGGCTCTGTGCATGTAGATGACTAATTGAAGCTAATAAAGAAGAAAAGTTGGTGGACGTATCCCCAAGGTGGGGGTGAACCACATAAATACTATGTTATTCTTCTATGTGTGATGTTCTGATGCATTTATGTGTTATATGTTAAGTGTTTGATATATATAGATACATAGATCTATTTATTCTTTGTTCTTGTGATGGCCCTGGATGAATCTGTATGTTAGATCTAACCTCTGTGAATGTTCTTAGTGATTGAATCTTCTATATCTAATCTATTTCTTTATGCTAAGTGATTTGATACATTAGATCTGGGTGAATTTTGTGATGTTATATTTTACCTGTGAAGTGGATATTGGTTAATTACTGATGAATTAATTACTGAAGTATTTTAATCACCGATCTGTGTCCTAGCTAAGGTTGCAAACACCTGAGTCTTGAAACCACCCCTGCCTCTACCTCGGGTGAGACTTCATCTGCTTCGCCAACTGAGAATAGGAATCCAACCCTCAAGTACAAGACTCAACTTGTACATAGAAACCAATTTGTCAAATTATACCAACAATCTATACCAAGAAAAGTGCATCAACTATGCACAACACAACTTGTCGAAACGTATCACCTCAACCTATATCATCAACCTCATCATCAAAATTTGATCTACTCACAAATATAAATCATCAACTCAACTCTCAGCCATATGCAAAATATCACCAAGTTAACTAACCAAATACCTCTAGTAATACACCATACTCTCCAAAAACCAAATACCATAAACCCTTACACAATACCATGTGCCAAAACCTTACCTTTAGTCATATAGAAATCACCAATACATATACCATACCATGCAACAATTGGAACAAATCCAATATGAAAATCTGATGTGGTTACCAAACCGCCAACTTTCTGTAGATTCCAAATTTGTTGTCGCAGTTTTGTTGTCATGATTTTGCTATTGCGGTTTTTCTATCTCGGTTGTGTTGTCAAGATTATGCAACCATGGTTTTTCTATTGCTATTTTAATACCATGGTTATGCTGTCGTGATTCTACTTCCATAGTTTTTCTGTCGCGGTTCTATTGCCGCGATTTTTTTACCATAATTTTTCTCTATCAATAATACCTACCCAAATAACTTTTCCCAATATTTATCTCAACCACATGCTAAATTCATGCAACAAAACATTCAAAAAATATGCCTCTAACAATACATCATAATATGTATCAACGAAGATCACATATGTACCAGTCATGCACTATGACATATCTGGCTAAAAAACATTCACTACAAAAAGTACTAAGTAGCCAATAGTACCTCTAAACATGTACTGATAGTTTCCCTCAATAGATGAATGGTATATCTCTAGCTAGCATCACATCATCATGACATATCTCATAGAAAAGGTGCCATAACATCATTGAGAACATAACCATCAGTATACCTTTCAGGAATGAATCACTCCACACACTAAAGTTTGTACCATGAATCCAAGATAAATAAGCTTCAATACTCAACCATATGCCATCACCATACCTACTTAAAATATCCATGCAAGCATATAATAATGAAAACCTACAAAAATCCCTGTCAGACCCTACAAAACAAAGTTATACCATCAAAACATGTTGTGATTCAATTGTACACTCCTCTTCTTGAGGATTTTTCCATAGGTACATGACTTGTTCCATGGACAACTCATGTATGTACATGACCTTTATATAGGTCACCTCACGTATTACGTTAATTCTCCCACATGATCCTGCGTATGCTTTAGAAAGAGTGAATATTTCTTCATTCTTGATTCCTTCATTCATGTTTGGTTGTTCAGTTTTATTCATCCACTTCGGAGAGTGTCTTTATTTTTCTTTACTTGTTCTCTGAGGTTCCATCCTTTGTGTGGAAGTGATTGTCAACACCATTAGAGCACCTTCTGAAACTATTTAAGAACCAATTATTGTGCAAAAGGTGTTGAGGTCACTCCCATTAATATTTGATGCCGAATTTTTTTCCATTAAGAAAATAAAGGATCTTGATAAATTAACAATGGATGAATTGCATGGAATCCTCACTACATATGAAATGAGGATTGAAAAGGAAAAACCATCAAAGAAAGAAGAAATTTCAAATCCTTAAAGAAGATGAAGAATAAATAACACAAATCAAGCGATTGTTCCAACTGTGATTCAAATGAAAAGGAAGAAAAATTTGTGAGAAAATGCAAAAAAGGATCTGGAAAATACAAAGGTAAGTTTCCGCTCAAATGCTTTAAATTTGGAAAAGTAGGACATTTTGCTACTAAGTATCTATATAAAAAAAATGAAAGTAGTTATAATGAAGAAGGCTATAACGTAAAGAGAAAACATCATCAACACAAAAATAAACATAAGTAAAACAATCATGAAAATAATAACTCTCATAATGAGAAGAAGAGCCTATACTCAAAAGGAGTTAGTGACTTATCTTAAGAGAGCAATGAAAGAAATGTTGATAATCATAGAGAAGAATATTTTTTTATGGAAATCAAACATAATATTGATAAAGACAAAGGGAAAGAATTGATGGATCCATAAGAAGAGGAAAACACTGAAACAAATGGAGAAGTGGATCTTAAAGAAGAAATCATGCGTTCCTTAAGATAAATAAATAAGCTAAGGAAAAATATTTTGAAACAAAAAGAGCAGTTGAAGAAATATGAAGAAGGGGATCATGATTCAAAAGCCAAAATGTCACAAATCCTTGAAGAATCAGAAAATATTATAATAAGCCTAAAATTTCAATTATAATAGGAAAGAAGGAAAGAAGAAGTGGTGAGAATTAAGTTGAAGGAAAAGGAAAAAAATTGCAAGAAGCTAAAGGCCAAACTTGTTTACTTAAGAAAGGATTTGGAAAATTTAACTGCTCAGTTGATAATAATCTTGAATTTTGAATAGAGAATTGAAACCTTAGAAAATATCACCAATTGTTAGAGGTCTCCATTCATTAAGAGTGGTCTTGGATATGATGCTGTTTTTACCTCCCTATCTTAACCTGACCTTTCTACAACCATAGAAGTCTCACTTGTTGTAGGTGGAGTTCAAACCGGTTTTCTAGAAGAACAACCTACTATTGATTTTTCCAAACATATCAATGAGTTTACTATTACTCACATGCTAGAATTTGAACATGATGTTATAGATGACATTGTTGTTGATATCCCAATTTTTTCTACTCTTGTAAGTAAACATGACCTTGAGCCTACTTCCTGTAATGTACCTCAAATTTATGAAAAAAAAAAAAAAACTTTTAATATGGATACTCTGAATTGTTCGTTTGCCTTCATAAACGTCTCATAAATTCATTAATTTATAATACTAAATAGTTTTATTAACTCTATTTTTTTTTTAGTCTTTCCCTACATAACTCACATTTTCCTTTCTCGTCAAAGGGTGAGTTATATAGGTTCATATACATATAACTAAATGTATTCTGCCCTCATTAGAGGTGAAAGAATTCAAATAAAACTAAACACCATAATTGTTTGGGACTTACCTCCCACTTACATAAAAGATAAGTATATAAAGTTTGGATTTCATTTATACATACATATCCTAGAACTACTATGGGAAACACTAGATGAGAGAAAAACCAAACACGACTCTTAGTGTAATGTATCTCCCAAGTCATGGATTGGGTGGTCGTGGATAATGTTTTTGGAGCAATTGACCCCTCTCTTGCCATTTTCCTTTTTTGGCTCCATGCTAAATAATTAGGGTTCAAGGATTAGTGCACTCATCGACGAGATTTAACTTGCAACTAGAATTGGTGGTGAGGCAAATGTAACCCAACTAGACTGCCAAAGTACTTTCACCATTAAAATCAAACTTTCAGGGACACTGTCTTGAATTAATTACTCTACTTATGACATTTATGATGCCCTGTGGTGTGATCGTTTGGTATAAGGATCGGCTTACTGTTCCCACTCTAGTTTCTTGACATCCCACCCTCTTTCACATGGCTTAGGTATGATCTACAGTCCTTCACCATTACTCTACATAAAGGGAATTCTAGTGTTATCGTTTCATTTCCCTCTTGTTGTTGCGCAGTTTCGAAACATTACAGGACTGTCTTTGTTGTTATTCATCTCGGTGTCATGGCCAGGGACTCGAGAACATGGATTTCTTTCTTAGAGGGAGGAAGTTTAATATGCCTTCTGGGTGGATGTCAGTCTGTGTGAGGTAAGAATTTCCCTTGAAATGTTTTCCTCCAAACTCCCTTTCTCTCCCTGTGTTAATAGAATATTCCTGCATGACCAGTGTTTTCGGCAATTTCCTTGGCTTGTTTTTGTTGTTTGGTATACCCTTGGAAGGTTGGTTTTAACCCTAGCCATGCTTAGGTATTTAATGTAGGTCCCCTCTACCTCTGTATAAGTTCTTAAAAAACAACAGGGGTAAGGTTGTTGCCCCCTGTGACAAATTTTTTATTGTTCTTTGTTCTTAGGGTTTGTTCATTCAATATAATGACATTCTTTATTTGAAATTCCCAGATATACTATTACTCGGCACAACTCATTATCTATTTTTCCCTTTGGTTGAATGTATTTTCATGGATTGTATGTTTGAAGTTCCTCATTCTGGTACATGATGAACCTTTCAKCCATAAGTGGGGTTTCGAGGTATTAGAGTTTTTGTTTCGAATTAAAGATAATTTATCCTCATAAACTGTGGTCTACTTACTAGCCGAACACCATGGTCAGACTCGGTCGTCTACTAGGCTTGTCGTGACCCCAGAGATTCATAYAGTAATAGGGAATACTAATATGGGTTTGTAAATCGGATTCGTCGTTACACCATCCTCTTTATGAATTCTATATCTCTGATGTGACCGATTACATTCGTCTCCTCCCAGTTTATAAATGATTCCCTCTGATTTATAGTTACCCCTTTTTCTCTATTAGATTACTGTAGCGGTAAAATCCACCATTTTAACTCGGGGTTTTTATTCTATTTCACAGGGACTGATAAAAAAAATAGGATTGAACTATTAATTCATTTTGTCATCCATTTTACCTTTCTTTAATATACTGGTTATGGTTTAAATATTTCCTTTCGGATGATCGAATAAAGATTTGATACCCAATTCTAATGGCGGGCCCTTGATACTGTGAGGGTACACATCAGGCGAGTCACACTACTTCCAACCCCATTGGGATCATGGATGACATCTCAGGCAAGTTTAGAGGAAGGGTGGTTTGGTACCAGAAGCCTGAGTTAATTAACACTCGAACCTACGTCTTTATTAAATGAGTAGCCTGGGAATTTTAATTCTATGTTTTGTTAAGATTTTTTTCTAGAATCATTTATATTTTTGTGATTTAGTTCTGTAACCTACGTGTAGACAAATCTATTATATATTGACAATTACTAATGAACTTTGCTTGTTCTCGTTGCAGGGTTGGACCTTCGAGCCTCAGATTTCTCGGGCATCCTCTTGTGGAAAGGTATTCGAGTTTTCCTTTTAACTCTTTCGGACTTATCGTCCCAGATTCAAAAGATGAAGTTTCTTAGTTTAAATAATGTATGGTGCATAGTTCGAAGATCAGTTTCTATTTAGAAAAATAATGTTGTAAAAGTATTCCCTATGGGAGATTGTATAACGCAGTGCCTGCGTATGTCGGTAAAACCCCAACTCTGGTTCTTGCATTGGGTTGAAAATTAATGTTTTAAAAAAAAACACATAACTCTTCTCTTATATGTTTATACTGAAAACAAGGGAAGCACAGAATGATTAAAATATTGTCTTTGTCGAAAGGTTGGTTAGTTTATTTAAGAAGAGTATATCAATCCTTATGTCTTCGAGGAGTACAATTCCTACCTTTAGTTTACTCCTGCATTATTATAATTTTCTTCAAAAATAACTTCATGATAGTCAAGTAGATCTGTTATCTCTCTAATTCCATTGTCGCATGGTTTCTACAACAAGTGTCACGATTATTCGTTCATTTAACAACATTATAAATTTTTAACAGAGTGTGCACCCAAAATTCTTCTTCATTTCTAAGTAAATGAATCATTGTTCTTCTGATATTTCATTCCAGAAATTTGTTGTGTTGGAAGGTTCATTTGATTTAAATTTCCATAACCTGGAAAAAAACATAATCAGTTAGGCTTAATCTCCTTTCATTACCTTAATACCTTTTGACAGATGTATATATATCTACTGTAGTTTCCTATAATGAAAACTTGCAATTCACATGATTATTTTCATATACATACATATATATATATAACTTAGGTTCTTATAAGCAAAGTTATCCCCTATTATACTATAATAATTTACAATGGTAGTTTCAATCAGATAGGGTATTTCCCTCAAATCAAAGCTAACTCACACGAATATATATATGTATAGGTAGTATGGGTAAGAAATGTTTGAGATAGATAGATTTATTTCCAATGGTGATTAATTAACATAAAGGAAAAAAATAAATCATACAACATGTATCGAACTAATCGAAATATTCCTAACATGATTAATAGGGTAGGATCCATAAATTTATAGTTACAATTTTATTCATAAATAAATAACAGAACATCTCATATATATTTAAATCAGATAGTGATTTCCATCAGCAAATAATCCATCATGACATGTAGACAGAGAAAGATAAAGTAGACATATCTGAGAAAGGTTCCCGAATAACGAATGGAACAACTACATTCCTCCCAGCCTTAGAACAGGGAAGCCAAATCACTTGTCTTGTTCACCCCCTAGCCTGACCATGAGTCCATGAGAGCTAACTCAAAATTCCTCCCAGCAAATGCCTCTCAGCTTCAACAACCTTTCCTTTGCCTCAGACTCACCAATAGTCTTCATAACAACAAGCAATCAGTGATATTATTTCTTTCCCTAGCACGCTCGACAACGTCCTGCCTCCTCACATATGCTATTTATCAAACCAACATTTTTTCCTAGGTCTTTTTCCCTCCCTTGGGAATTTTTGCAGCTTTCTAAATCCTTGATTTACAGGGGCTACCAATGGCCAAATCCTTGATTTTCCACTTGTAACAATCAACCGAGAGGTAGTTTCAACATGTTCCCCACTCATGGAGTCATGGTGAGCTAAATTTGACATGGTTGTTCCATTTGTCCTCCTGCAATAATTAACACAATATTCTATTTACACACAAGTGTCATAGTCAAATAGCTAGTTGGGTCCAATCAAGTCTCTACCCAACAGTCATAATAATTAGTTACAATTTATCAAATTCAGAATTTCCATAAATGGAAAAAAATTTCCAAATTCGAATTTACTAAAAACAGAATAATTTTCTAACAAATTTTGAATTTCAAAAATACTTTACTTTTGGGGATGTCACATCCTTTCCCCCTACAATAAAACACTGTCCTCAATGTTCATTCCTTTCTTGGAACATGATTGGATGAGATTTCTGCAAATCTCCCTCCAACTCCCAAGTGGCCTCCTTAGGACTAAAGTGCTTCCATTGCACCTTTACCTGAGCGACAACTCTGTTCGGAAGTGTTATTTCTCTCCGGTCCAGAATGCACAGGGGTTCCGCCTAGAACTTGCCTTCTAGTTCCACCTGCACCAAGTTCCAATCAATCATATGAGTAGGGTCATGGACATACTTTTTCAAAAAGGAAACATGAAATACAATATGAATTCTTATATTAGCTGGAAGTGCATGTTGGTATGCTACGGGGTCAATTCGAGCTAGTATCTCAAAGGGCCCACAAAACCTGGGTGCTAACTTGGCACAATTAATGAGTTTTAGTGAACTCTTTAGGGCTTTGACTTTTAAGTAAGCATGATCTCCCACTTGAAATTCCGAGTGTCTTCTTTTCTGGTCCGCATAACGTTTTTGTCTGTCCTGTGCCTGTTTTAATTTTTTTTTACCTTTCTTACCGTACTTTCCATATCTTGGAGCATTTCTGGTCCAATCATGAGTCTTTCAAATGGGTCATCCCAGCTAATTGGTGTCGTACACTTTCTGTCATACAGTACCTTGAAGGGGCTCAATTTAGACAAAGTTTGGTACCCATTGTTATATGTGAATTCTACCAAGTACATGTAGTATTCCCACTTATTCATTTTTGTTCTTACGCAAATGCGGAGAATATCTTCTACGATCTGATTTGTTCATTCATTATGTCCATCCGTTTGGGGATGGTAACTTGTGTTGAAATTCAAATTAGTATTTATCCCTGCAAACAATTCTTTCCAAAAAGTGGATGTAAATTTTACATCTCTATCTGAGATAACCATTTTAGGAATACCATGCAGTCTAAAAATTTCTTTCATAAAAATTCCAGTGATGTTTATAGCCTTAAAATTAGATTTCATAGGAATAAAGTGTGCAGACTTACTGAGTTTATCGATCACAACCATAATAGAGTCATTTTGTTTCTGAGTTTTAGGCAAACCGGTTATAAAGTCCAGTGATATGGTCTCCCATTTCCATTCTAGCACTGGTAATGGATGTAATAGGCCAGTTGGATGTTGGTGTTTGGCCTTAACTTGCTGACAATCTTGGCACCTAGACAAGTATTATGATGTTTCTCCCTTCAGATTAGGCCAGTAAAATAGTTTTCTAAGTGTTGTTATTGTTTTCTGGTATCCTGGATGGCTAGAATATGGTTTCTTATGCACTTCATCCAAGATTATTATCTTTAAATCTGCTGAGTCTGGTATGTAAAGTCTATTTTTAAATCATAATAGTCCATTTTTGTCAATACTCAGATCTGGTTTATCTGAGTTTGCCGTATTGTTTTGTAATTTTTCCATTGTCTTAGTGTAATTTTCGTTGTTAATACCTTTCATCCTTATTCTTTGTTCCAGATCACTTTCTTCCCTGTTGATATTTATCTCAAATAACCCATGGACTCTCTTTCTTAAAGAATCTGCTATCTTATTTTCCTTACCCTTGATATGTCTAACCTCAAAGTCGAATTTGCTCAAAAAGGATAGCCATCTTGCTTGCCTTCCATCAAGATCTGGTTGGCTAAGTAGATATTTCACACTACTATTATCTGTCAATAGTAGGAATTTTCTTCCCATTATGTAGTGTCACCACATTTTTAAGGCGTGTATTACCGCTACCAATTCTAAGTCACGAGTGACATAATTTCTCTCATGTTCTTTTAACTTTTGGGACTCATAAAAAATCACGTGTCCTTCTTGAGTTAGGACACCACCTAGTCCTTCTTTACTTGCATCAACACATACGGTAAAATCTTTATCTGGGTCTGCTACCTTCAATATGGGTGCAGTTGTTAGTAACTCCTTCAAATTTTTAAAACCGTCTTGACACTTCTGTGACCAGTTAAACCTGGTCCCTTTCTTTTGTAATGACGTGATAGGGTAGGATATCTTGGAAAACCCCTCTATAAATCTGTGATAATATCCAATGATTACCATGAAAGACTGGATATCTGCTACATCCTTAGGTACTGACCATTCCATGATGGATTTTATTTTCTCAGGGTCTACGACAATGCCTTCTACTGAAATTACATGTCCTAGATATTGTATTTTCTTTTGATAAAAACCACACTTATCAAATTTGGCGTACATTTTGTGTTTCCTCAATGTTTGCAAAACTATTGTTAAGTGTTATTCATGTTCTTCCTTCATTTTAGAATAGACCAGAATATCGTCAATAAATACTAGTATGAACTTGTCCAAGTACTGATTGAAAATGTTGTTCATCAGGCACATTGATTTGTATGATCTTTTAATGACTTATGGTTGAGTTTTAATTTTTCATGCGTTAATTAACCATTTGAGAAAATTAGTGAAACAATGAGGAAAGAAGAGGAATTATGACAGCCATATACACATATGAGGATCTGAAATGAAATAATAGACAACAAACCATAACACGTAGATTGATAACGGAGTTCAACACAACTTTGCTTACGTCTCCGGGCCTTTGTCTCTGTGGGGGAGGCTTCTTTATTTCTGTTCAAGAGCTCAAAAATACATCAAAGCAATGCCAAATGGCTACAAGACTAATCTGGTCATGTTCTTCCAGATCTCAAGAACCCTTCAAAGAAAACGAAACGCAAAACGGACGTCCAGAGCTTCCAGAAATGACCTCACAATGTCTGCTCCTCAAAAGCTTCCCTGCATAAAAATAATTTTGGCTTGGCTTCCCTTCAGCATAACTCTTCTCTGACTGCTCCTTATGGCCTCAAACAAGCCTGGTTTATATATATTTGAAGTTGGTTACTCATCTCCAACTTCCTCCCAAAATTTGGGCTCCAAAAATGCCCAATATCTCCCAAAAATGGAGAAAATCAATTAATAATAGGCATATAATAATAAATGAAATCCCAAACTATAAAAAAAATCCACTTTGCATATAAAATTAGGCATAAGCCCCTGATTCCCTACATGTGCCCTCTTTTTCATGGTCGTATGGGCCATGTGGCTGAGCGCTAGCCCTCGGGCTATGCGCTGGCGCTGCCCTTTCGCGCTAACTCCCAATCTCTTGGCGTTTACATAGGCCCACGGGCTAAACTGTTGCAACCGTGCCCTTTTGGTGGATTAGATCCCGGGTCATATGGGACCCACCCGAGATCCGTGGGTTAATCCTTATCAACATATACGCATGCGCATTGGCTCTTGGTCCTGTCGTGTGGTCATATGTCAATGCAAATGTGTCGAGGGCTAGGGCTAAGCCCTGACCCTTTTCCCCACCGAACAACGCTTCATTCAAACTCAAATAAAATTTCGGTCGTATAGTTTACAAGCACCAATCGTCGCCTGGGTGGTTAGCCCATCTTTCCAGTTTGTTTCTCTATGGGAGGTCGCCGGTTCGACTCCCGTTAAACCCATACCAATTTTACATATAACCACGAACTAATCATGGGGTGCCACGTGGCAGCCCACAACTGGGACATGTGGCACCTAACCAACCAACCACAAACTACCATGTGTCAGTCATTGATTCGTCCACGTCGCCTACCATGTCAACTGTCGTACTTCTCTGTCAGCCTGTAGCGTCAGCTATTGACGTCATCTGTGCCACGTGTCACCCTTACAGTGGTGACACGTGTCACCTTTGGATTGGTCCAGCTGTCTGCCCATACGTCCAAATCTGCCTAACACGTGTCTCCTCCTAGAGCTACCATGTGTCGCCTCTTGAGATTGCCATGTCAGTTGTATGGACCGTACGGTCTGCACAATCATCATGCCACGTGGACTGTACAGACTGTACAGTCATCCCTTTTTTTTACCTGTTTGTCTTTTCAGACAGAACGCGATATCTTCTACATACGGAGCCTATTTGATGAAGTAAATATACTGTCAGAATTAGGAAGACGAGACGGATGCAATGGCGCTAGGTTCGTCAGATTCTGAGAAATTTCAGTTTTAATCATTTTTAAACCCTGTTAGGCTTCTGGATCCGATTTCAGATCACACCTCCCCACAAAAATACCTTTTGGTCCCCAAAAGGTTACTGACCAGTCAACAAGCTCTAGATAGGCCACCCGGCTTGTCCATTGTCTCTGATCTCTGTCCTATGCACCTGTCTCATCAAGATCAACTGTAACACAATCATGACAACTGATAGTATATTCTTAGCCATTTGAACCCTGTTACATCTTACTGAAGCCACTATCATCCATGTAGAAAACATTGATAATGACAACATCAAAAAGACGACTGCAAATGAGCTGATATACTTGAAGTATTTGCACGACATGAGTTTATCTTGAAGCAACTTATGATTGATTTTCCATTCAACAACCATGTATTGTTCTTGCTTAAGATCAATTACTTTATTTGAAACAATTATTGGTTTATTGCTTGCTTGCACTACCTTCTTTAACTATTCCATTGTTTGAAGTGTTTTATTTGCTTTAACACGATGAGCATGAACTACATAATCCTGAACTGCTTTAGTGAATTGATATTGATTCTTTGTCCTGTAGAAGACTGCCTTGTGATCATACAAGTATGGACTACCTAAAACCATTCCACATTCTCTTAACGACACTACATCACATGTTACCTCATCCACATACTTAGATGAAATTGAAAATTTGATTGTGCACTGCTTTGTTATGTGCATCTGATGATGATTGCTTATCCATTTAAGTGTGTAAGGCTTATGATGAGTTTGTGTTGTTAATCCCAATTGATTAACAAATTCTTCTGATATTAGATTAGATTGAGATCCATTGTCGATTAATGTGTCTATCTTAGTGTGTCACATGATTACCCTTATATGAAACAACTTGCTTCTACAATCAATGTCTTCACCAAATTTACCTATCATACCAACCAATGAAATCTTTGACTCATCACCTGAATCCGATCCCAAGTCTGTAGGTTTAGATGTCGTTGCCATTACTGTCTGCGTTCCCTTCTTTTCTTTGAACCACTTTGGACTTTTCTCGGGATGCAACTACCAACATATGTCCTCATCATGTCCCTCTTTCTTGCAATTCTTGCAAGAGGGATTTCCTTCCTTCCTCATCACTGCATTTGCATTCTTTCTGTGCCTTTTCCTCTTTTCCTCTTTCCTTGAAGACGATGATTCCCCTGACACACCTGCTTTCCCTGCTTCAATATACGTAGCTTGAATAGAAACCTCATCAAGGTTAGTGGGTCCAAACATGAAAACAATGTTTCTAATATGAGAAAGTAAACCTCCTATATACTTCATAAGCGTTTCTTGTGTTTGCAAAGGAATGTCTAACATTAATTCCATTTTTCAAAATCCATCGGTGTATTCTTGCACTGTTTGTCCTTTTATTAGTTTTAAAGATTTCCATTCAATTAATGCTTTTTATTTATAACTGAAAGGATAGAATTGTTTCCTAAGTGCATAAATAAAACTCTTCCATGATGGAAATACATTACCCACTTGTTGTGTTCCTTTTTGCAGCTTGCTTTTCCACCAGATAAGAGTTGTACCTGCAAGTCTCAAAGATGCCAACTTAATTTGTGTGGCCTCATCCTTGATCTGTTGCACACTGCAGTATACCTCCATCTGCCTGATCCAATTATCAAGTTTTTCTGCATTTACTTCACCATCATATATGGGCAACTCAAATTTTACATCAAGTTTTAAAAATGGCATTTCACTTTTATTCTTATGAACATTTTTCTTCTCATTAGATTTAGAACTTGAACTTGAAGAAAAAGGAGAAGAAGGAGGTGTTGATGGAGGTGAAGGAGGAATCTGAGGATGGTCCTCTTCCTCTTCACTTTTTCCTTTTGAAGATCCACCCAAAACTGGTCGCTTCCATTCCAAGTAATCTTCGTACAAAACTTTCACCATCTCCGACATAGCATGGAATGTTTTCCGGAATTCTTTCTCATCTTGAGAAATCCCTTCTTCCGATGCCATATTCTCGCTGTGAGAAGCTCTGTTTCTCAATCCAATGAATGGATTCTCTGCAACAAGCTCGCCTTCACCACGCTGTAGCTTTTCCCTAGTTAACATGCAAAACTCAAATCCAAACGTCAACTAGCTCTAATACCACTTGATCCATAGGATCTTTTAATGACTTATGGTTGAGTTTTAATTTTGCATGCGTTAATTAACCATTTGAGAAACTTAGTGAAAGAATGAGTAAAGAAGAGGAATTATGACAGCCATATACACATATGCAGATCTGAAATGAAATAATAGACAACAAACCATAACACGCAGATTGATAACAGAGTTCGACACAACTTTGCCTACGTCTCCGGGCCTTTGTCTCTGTGGGGGAGGCTTCTTTATTTCTGTTCAAGATCTCAACAATACATCGCARCAATGAAAAATGGCTACAAGACTGATCTGGTCATGTTCTTCCAGATCTCAAGAACCTTGCAAAGAAAACGACATGCAAAACGGACGTCCGGAGCTTCCAGAAATGACCTGACAGCGTCTGCTCCTCAAAAGCTTCCCTGCATAAAAATGGTTTTGGCTTGGCTTCCCTTCAGCATAACTCTACTCTGACTGCTCCTTATGGCCTCAAACAGGCCTAGTTTATATAGATTTGAATTTGGTTACTCATCTCCAACTTCCTCCCAAAATTTGGGCTCCAAAAATGCCCAATATCTCCCAAAAATGGAGAAAATCAATTAATAATAGGCATATAATAATAAATGAAATCCCAAAATATACAAAAAATCCACTTTGCATATAAAATTAGGCATAAGCCCCGATTCCCTGTGCACGCCCTCTGTTGCATGGTCGTATGGGCCATGTGGTCGAGCGCTAGCCCTCGGGCTATGCGTTGGCCCTACCCTTTCGCGCTAACTCCTGGTCTCTTGGCGTTTGCGTAGGCCCACGGGCTAAACTGTTGCAACCACGCCCTTTTGGTGGATTAGATCCCGGGTCATATGGGATCTGCCCAGGATCCGTGGGCTAATCCTTATCAACATATACCCGTGCGCGTTGACTCTCGGTCCTGTCGTGTGGTCATATGTCAATGCAAATGTGTCGAGGGCTGGGGCTAAGCCCCGACCCTTTTCCCTGCCAAACAATGCTTCATTCAAAATCAAATAAAATTTCGGTTGTATAGTTTACAAGAACCAATCATCACCCGGGTGGTTAGCCCATCCTACCAGTCCATTTCTCTATGGGAGGTCGCCGGTTCGACTACCGTTAAACCCATACCAATTTTACATATAACCACGAACCAATCATGGGGTGCCACGTGGCAGCCCACGACTGGACCATGTGGCACCTAACCATCCAACCACAAACTGCCATGTGTTAGTCGTTGATTCGTCCACATCGCCTGCCATGTCAACTACCATACTACTCTGTCAGCCTGTCGCGTCAGCTGTTGACGTCATCCGTGCCACGTGTCACCCTTACAGTGGTGACACGTGTCACCTCTGGATTGGTCCAATTGTCTTCCCGTATGTCCAAATATTCCTGACACGTGTCACCTCCTAAAGCTTCCACATGTTGCCTCCCAGGATTTCCACATCATCTATATGGATCGTACGGTCTGCACAATCAGCATGCCACGTGGACTGTATGGACTGTACAGTCATCCCTTTTTTTTACCTGTTTGGCTTTTCGGACAGAATGTGATATCTTCTGCATACGGAGCCTGTTTGACGAATTAAATATACAGCCGGAATCAAGAAGACGAGACAGATGCAATGGAACTAGTTTCATGAGATTTTGAGAAATTTCATTTTTCATCATTTTTAAACCCTATCAGTCTTCTGGATCCAATTTCGGATCACACATAAACATGGTTGGTGCGTTAGTGATTCCGAAAGGCATGACTACGAATTCGTAGTGTCCATATCTTGTTCAAAAAATTTTTTTTCTTATATCCTCATCCTTTATCCTAACTTTATGATAACCAGATCATAAATCGAATTTCGAAAATATCTTGGCCCCACCTACTTGATCGAAAAGGTCATTTATCCTAGGTAAGGGGTACTTGTTCTTCATAGTCATTTTATTCAATTGTTTATAATCGATACAGAGTCTTAGAGTACCGTATTTCTTTTTCACGAAGAGGACTCATGCCCCCCATGGTGAAACACTCGATCTGATATACTCTTTGTCCAACAATTCCTGTAATTGTATTTTTAATTCTGTCAATTCTGGTAAACTCATTCTCTAAGGTGCTTTTGAGATCAGGGATGAACCAGGTAGTAGGTCTATGGAGAAGTCTATTTCCATTCTAGGAGGTAATTCTAGTATCTCATCCATAAACATGTCTTTGAATTCACGTAGGACAACAAAGTCTTCTAACTTTGGTTTATCTTTTTTTTCTAACAAATTCGTTACTTGGATGGCATAAACTTGACATCCCTTTCTCATACATTTCTTGAATTGCATAGCTGAAACTTGTCTAACTGATATAGGTTTCGGTATACCTTGGGTTGTTCTAGTAGTGTCACAATCGTCTTTATAGTTAAGTGTCTTTGTATAACAATCTAGTACTTATTTGTGCTTTTCCAACCAATCCATTCCGATAATCATATCATAAGATCCTAGTGGTAGGATGTTCAAATTTGTTCTTATGTTTTTACCATCTAAGATGAATTCAAAATCAGAAATAAAGTCAACTACTTTCCTTTTAGTTCCTCTTGCTATTTGTACCAACCATGATTTTTCGTGTTTTAGTTTCTTAAGTTTGTTTGACACTACTACATCAGGAGTAATATAACTTAACGTAGCTCCAAGGTCAATTAAAATAGAAATTCGAGTGTTATTGATTTTACCTTCGATTTCTACCATAAAGGACTGGTGGTCAGCTTTCCAACCATCTATAACTGCATTTATCCGATGCAGGCTTCTGCCCACATCACCCACCATCGAGGATTCCTACAAATTATGAACCACAATCCTGTTTGTTGAGATTAAATGTGGACATTTCCTCCTTAGATGAGGTTCTCCACATTCCCAACACTTTAATGGTTTGTGGGGGTTGTCCCCAAACTTCTTTGTTCCTAGATTTATTGGTTTACCGCTGCCTTGGGTATTCGGATGATTGAATTGAAAAACGTTTCTCGGAAAGATTTTTGTTGTATTCCGATAAAGAGTCGGCTGGTATCCTTTCTTTCGTTGGTTCATTCAATCTTGTTTCTTATCTTTCCAGGCTTTGGGAAACTCTGTCCATTGTTTATACTGGTCGTAGCACATTTGTTCTTTCCTGAATACTTCACTCAAGGATTTGGGGTTGTCAAACTCAATTCTGTCCCTATAGGACTATGGTAAATAGCTTAAGAATCGTTGAATTTTTACCTTATCCTCCTGGATGTAAGGTACAAACCTTAGTAATTCCAGGAATTTATTTATGAGGTCCTCTATTATCATCTGTCCAAGTATTAACTCGTAAAATTCCTTCATTTTCCTTTCATAGTAGCTTTCTGACATGTACTGTTTCTTGAAATATTTCTTAAAGTCAGACCATTCCATCTGTTTCTCCTTTAGGCCCTTGGTCAATTTCTGGTCTTGCCATGAAATGTTGGCCTTCCCTTTGAGATTGTAAATGGCCATTATGACCTTCATGTTGCTGGAATAGTTATATATCTGGAAGTATTTTTTTATGTCCAATAACCATGCCTCAACTTCTTCTCCTGTTCTGGATTATCCATCAAAGGTAGTTGGTTTAATTTTATTGAATTCTCCTTCGAGGTCGTCTACTTGTTTTCTCTTTCTGTCTGTTTTTGTTTTATCCTCAGCTGAAGGTTTACCTTCAAATGAATTGTCTCCTTTTTCTGTTTCAGGTCCAAAGTTTGTGGAATCCCTCTTGCTAACTTCTTCGTTGTTATTATCGTCCTTTGGGATTTTCTTTGTCACTATACTACGCAGCAGGACTTCATTAATTTTTTGTTTTTCCTGCTGATCTTTCTTTGGTTTTTCATTGTCATATTTGAAAACCTGCAATTCGATGATGATATTCCTCATTGTTTCCAGAACTTCAGTAGGTGATCTTTTTTCACTATTCTGTCTCTGATTTTCAGGAAGTCCCTGTCCACGATTCCCATTGATTCTAATTTCCCCGTCATCCTGTGCTGCCATGATTAAAAAAAAACGGAAAAGGTTTATTAATTTTACATAAACATAAATATATATATGCTTAAGTAAATACGATGGCCTTGTTCAAGGTCCAAGTGTTGTAAACCTTTGCTCTGATACCATATGTAATGTACCTCAAATTTATGAAAAATAAAAGAAAAAAATATATTTTAATATGGATACTCTGAATTGCTCGTTTGCCTTCATAAACGTCTTAGGCATTCATTAATTTATAATACTGAATAGTTTTATTAACTCTTTTTTTGTTTTAGTCTTACCCCACATAACTCACATTTTCCTTGATCATCAAAGGGTGAGTTATATAGGTTCATATACATATAACTAAATGTATCCTTCCCTCATTGGAGGTGCAAAAATTCAAATAAAACTAAACACCATAATTGTTTGGGACTTACCTCCCACTTACATAAAAGATAAGTATATAAAGTTTGGATTTCATTTATATGCACATATCCTAGAGCTACTACGGGAAACACTTGATGAAAGAAAAACAAAACATGACTCTTAGGGTAAGGTATCACCCAAGTCATGGATTGGGTGTTCATGGATAACATTTTTGGAGAAACTAACCCCTTTCTTGCCATTTTCCTTTTTTGGCTCCATGCTAAATAATTAGGGTTCAAGGATTAGTGCACTGATCGATGAGATTTAACTTGCAACTAGAATTGGTGGTGAGGTGAATGTATCCTAACTAGACTACCAAAGTACTTTCACCATTAAAACAAAACTGTCGGGGACACTGTCTTGAATTAATTACTCTACCTATGACATTTATGATGCCCTGTGGTGTGATCGTTTGGTATAAGGCTCAGCTTACTGTTCTCACTCTAGTTTTTTGACAGCTCACCCTCTTTCACATGGCTTAGGTATGATCTGTAGTCCTTCACCATTACTCTACCTAAAGAGAATTCTAGTGATATCATTTCATTTCCCTCTCAAAGCTACGCAGTTGCGAAACATTAGAGGATCATATTTGTTGCTATTCATCTCGCTGTCATGGCCAGGGAATCGAGAACATGGATTTCATTCTGAGCGGGAGGACGTTTAATATGCCTTGTAGTTGGACACCACTCTATTCGAGGTAAGAATTTCCCATGAAATTGTTTCCTCCAAACTCCCTTTCTCTCTTTGTGTTAATCGAAGATTCCTTCATGACCAACGTTTTCGACAATTTCCTTGGCTTGTTTTCATGGTTTGGTATACCCTTGGAAGGTTGGTTTTAACCCCAACTATGCTTAGGTCTTTAATGTAGGTCCCCTCTACCTCTGTATCAGTTCTTAAAAAAAAACACGAGTAAGGTCCTTACCCCCTGTGACAAACTTGTTATTATTCTTTGTTCTTAGGGTTTGTGCATTTGATATAATGACATTATTTATTTGAAATTACCATATATCCTATTATTCGGCACAACTTATTGTCTATTTTTCCCTTTGGTTGAATGTATTTTCATGGATCGTATGTTTGAAGTTCCTCATTTTGGTACCTGGTAGACCTTTTAGTCGTAAGTGGGGTTTTGAGGTATTAGAGTTTTTGTTTCGAATTAAAGGGCATTTGTCCTCAAAAACTGTGGTCTACTTACTAGTTGAACACCATGGTCAGACTCGATCGTCTACTAGGCTTGTCGTGACCCCAGAGATTCATACGGTAATAGGAAATAGTAATATGGGTTTGTAAATCAGATTCGTCATTAAACCATCTGCTTTATGACATCTAGATCTCTGATGTGATCGATTGCATTCATCTCCTCTCAGTTTATAAATGATGCCCTCTAATTTACAGTTACCCTTTTTTCTCTATTAGATTACTATAGCGGTAAAATCAACCTTTTTAACTCGGGGTTTTTATTCTATTTCACAGGGACTAATAAAGAAAATAGGATCAAACTACTAATTCATTTTGGGATCCATTTTAACTTTCTTTAATATACTATTTATTGTTTAAATCTTTCCTTTCCAATGATCGAATAAAGATTTGATACTGAATTCTAATGGTGGGCCCTTGATACTGCGAGGGTACCCATATTGTGACTCACACTACTTCCAACCCCATTGGGATCATGGATGACATCTTAGGCAAGCGTAGAGGAAGGGTGGTATGATACCAGAAGCCTAAGTTAAGTAACACTCGAACCTACGTATTTATTAAATGAGTAACATGGGAATTTTAATTCTATGTTTCGTTAAGAGTTTTTTCCAGAATCATTTATATTTTGGTGATTTAGTTATGTAACCCACATGTAGAAAAATGTATTTTATATTGACAATTACTAATGAACTTTTCTTATTCTCCTTGCAGGGTTGGACCTCTGAGCCTTGGATTTCTCAGGCATCCTCTTGTGGAAAGGTATTCAAGTTTTCCTTTTAACTCCTCGGTACTTATCATCCCAGATTCTAAATACGAAGTTTTTTGGTTTAAATATCGTACTGTGCACAGTTCAAAGCTCAGTTTCTGTTTAGAAAAATAATGTTATAAAAGTATTCCCTATGGGAGATTGTATAACACAGTGCTTGCGTAGGTCTGTAAAACCCCAATTCTGGTTCTTGCGTTGGGCTGAAAATTAATGTTTAAAAAAAGAAAACACAGAACTCTTCTCTTATATGCTTATACTTAAAACAAGGTAAGCACAAAAAGATTAAAATCGTGTCTTTGTCGAAAGGCTAGTTAGTTTATTTAAGAAAAGTATAGCATTCCTTATGTCTTCGAGGAGTATAATTCCTACCTTTAGTTTACTCCTGCATTATTGTAATTTTCTTCGAAAATAACTTCGTCATAGTCAAGTAGATCTGTTATCTCTCTAATTCAATTATCATATGGTTTCTATAGCATCTGTCATGATTCTTCATTCATTTAATAGCATTATCAATTTTTAACGGAGTGTGCACCCAAATTTGTTTTTCATTTCTAAGTAAATGAATCTTTGCTCTTCTGATATTTCATTCTAGAAATTTGTTGTGTTGGAAGGTTCATTTGATTTAAATTTCCAGAATTCGAAAAAACCATAATCAGTTAGGATTAATCACCTTTCATTACCTTAATACCTATTGACATATGTATATATATATATACTGTAGTTTCCTGTAATGAAAAATTGCAATTCACGTGATTATTTTCATATACATACATATATATATATATATATAACTTAGGTGCTTATAAGCAAAGTTATCCCATATTATACTATAATCATTTACAATGGTAGTTTCAATCAGATAGGGTATTTTTCTCAAATCAGAGCTAACTCACAGGAATATACATATGTACAGGTAGTATGGGTAAGAAATGTTTGAGATCCCTAGCTTTATTTCCAATGGTGATTACTTAAGAGAAAGCAAAAAAATAAATCGAACTGATCGAAAGATTCCTCAAATGATTAATGGAGTAGGATCCATAAATTTACAGTTACAGTTTTATTCATAAATAAATAACAGAACATCTCATATATATTTAAATTAGATAGTGATTTCCATCAGCAAATAATCCATCATGACATGTAGACAGAGAAAGAGAAAGTATACATATCTGAGGAAGGTTTCTGAATAACAAATGGAACAACCACGTTCCTCCTAGCCTTAGAATAGGGCATCCAAATCACTTGTCATGTTCACTCCCTAGCCTGACCATGAGTCCATGAGGTCTAACTCAGAATTCCTCCCAGCAAATGCCTCTCAGCTTCAACAACCTTTCCCTTGCCTCAACCTCAGCAATAGTGTTCATAACATCAAGCAATCAATGATATTCTTTCTTTCCCTAGCATACTCGGCAGTGTCCTGCCTCCTCACATATGCTATTTATCAAACCAATATTTTTTCCTAGGTCTTTTTACCTCCCTTGGGAATTTTTGCATCTTTCTAAATCCCTAATTTTCAGGGGTTGCCAATGGCCAAATCCTTGATTTTCCACTTGTAACAATCAACTCAAAGGTAGTTCCAACATGTGCCCCACTCATCGAGTCATGGTCAACTAAATTTTACATGGTTGTTCCATTTTTCCTCCTGGAATAATTAACACAATATTTTGTTTACATACAAGTGTCATAGTCAAATAGCTAGTTGGGTCAAATTAGGTCTCTGCCTAACAGTCATAACAATTAGTTACAATTTATCAAATTCAAAATTTGTAATTTCCATAAATGACAAAAAAATTCCAAATTTGAATTTACTAAAAATGGAATAAGCTTCTGACAAATTTTGAATTTCAAAAATACTTTACTTTTGGGGATTTCACACTTCCTTTGATCATCCAGTGAAAAAACATGTTCCCTATCATCATCCTTACCATAAAAATAAAAGGAATGGAAATCATTCTTTCAGATCTCTGTAGAAGAGTCGTGAAAGACAGAATTGTGGACCAGTGTCGACTACTAAGATAGATTTTTGTTGGATTGATGGATGGTCATGGAATAATTTGACCATATGTTTGAGGAATTCATTTTATTTTATATCATTGACTATATATTCATGAAAATATTCTCTTACTTATTGATGTTTTCCATGGAAGTGGTCGACCGAGGATTGACCCGACATGACAAAAAATTGGAGTTTTGATTGAATATTTGTCAACTAGATTTTTTTAGAACAATGTTAAATAAAGTCAAACTATTAGACATGTTCTAGAGAGAAGGAGTCAACACCACACTTTACGTTCTAAATAGAGGGTAAAATAGACTGAAAAACAACAAAAAACCTTATGAATTATGGAAATGTAGACCGAGAACAGTTTAATACTTGAAAGTTTTCGGAAGCAAGTTTTACATAAAGAGAGATGACGAAGATTTGGGAAAATTCGACTTCAGAGATAATGAAAATATATTTCTTGGTTATTAATCAATAAATAAAGATTACATATGTTACAATACAACATTACAAAAAATCATAGAGAGTGCCAACGTAAAATTTTATGAAGTGGGGAACCAAAAGGTGAAAATGTAAGTAAATGTTCAAGCAAAAGAGCTAGAATGCAAAGAAGAAAAATAAGAAGAAGGAGAATAAAATGAATAAGAAGAAATAGAACACTAATATACAAAGATATCATCTATATTTATATGAAATAACAATTCAAAAAATTTAATTCTTGGTGATAAAGATATAGGAGTTCAAACTAGAAGAAGACTAGCTAGTGCACCAAAATATGAAGACTACTCCTTGCTATCTAAAACATAGCCCACAAAGTTTACATAAGAAAAGGAAGAAAAAAAGTATACTGATGCTATGGAATAAAAGTTGAATCAAATTGATAAGAATGAAACATGGGAACTTGTTCCAAGGCCGACAGATAAAAATGTAGTTGGCACCAAGTGGGATTTTAGGAATAGGTTGAATGAAGATGAGAAAGTAATAAGAAATAAGGAAAGAATGGTTTGTAAAGGCTATGATCAAGTTGAAGATATTGATTTTGAAGAAACGTTTTCCCTAGTTGCTAGACTAGAAGTTATCATAATGTTTTTCACATTTCATGTTTCAAGAACTTCAAAGTCTATCAAATGGATGTTAGGTCTTCATTTATCAATGAAATTCTATAGGAATAAGTATACATTGAATAGCCATAAGGATTCTTATTATCATAAAATAAGGATCATGTGTGCAAACTAAATAAATCACTTTATGGGATAAAACAAGATCCCATAGCCTGGTATTCAAGACTTGATAAATATCTACAACAATAAGGATTCAAAAGAGGAATTTCTGACAACAATATCTACATCAATACAATAGCATAAAATGAGTTAAATTTTATGGTTTATGTAGATAACATTATTTTTGGAGGAAATATCAAAGAAATGTGCTAAGAGTTTGCAAGTGAAATGAAAAAGCAATTTTAGATGTCTATGCTTGGTGAACTATCATTCTTTCTTGGATTACAAATTTCTCAATAAGACAAAGGAATACTCATTTCGAAAACCAATTACATCAAGGAAATGTTGACGAAATTTAGAATGGAATATTCTACACCAGTCAACACACCTATTGTCACAGGTTGTAAATTGAGAAAAAATGATGAATCTCTGGAAGAAAATAATAAATTGTATAGGTCAATGATTGGAATCCTACTATATGTGATATCATCAAGTCCAAACATTATGAATGTGGTAGGATTAGTTGCACGATTTCATGTTTCATCAAAATAAACGCATGTGCAAGTAATAAAAAGGATATTCAAATATCTAAAGGGAAGCTTGAACTTCAGCTTATGGTACTCAAGATCCGAATATTTTACTTTAACAACATATACATATGTATATTGGGTAGGAAATGTTGATGATTGAAAAAGTATAAGTAGAGGAGCATTCTTTCTAGGAAGAATTCTAGTGTATTGGTTGAGCAAGAAACAATCCTCAGTCTCTCTATCCATAGTAGAAGTATAGTATATTGCAACAACAACATGTTGCACACAAGTTCTCTGGATGAAGCAATTGCGACATATCAAGGTAGAATATCATCAACCAATATCAATCATCTGTGACAACATAATTGCAATCAACATTTCAAAGAATATTGTTATGCACTCAAAGACGAAGAATATTCCCATCAAATACCACTTCCTAAAATAACAGATAGCCGAAAAAAAGTGTCAAGATGGACTATATTTCCACCAAGGAACAAGTTGCAAATATTTTTACCAAAACCCTTCCTAGAGAAACATTTTCATATATTAGATACAATATAGGAGTGATATCCCTCTCAACTCATCATTAAAGAAGCACAGGTCAGGGGGATCATTCCTTTTCCATTTATTTCAAAGGGGGATAATTAAAGACAAGGGGAGGATAATTACCGATAGAGAGGGAGTTTCAGACAAGGGATATTTCGTTATGTTCCTAGAGGATTACATGTTTTTGAGTACATGGTTTCCATCAATGAAAAAGGGGGATATTGTTGAACAAATTGGTGTTATTGATGTCAAAGGTAAGTATTAAAATATAAATATTCAAAGGAAAGGTGATTTTAAGAAATAAAAAGTGGAAATGTATGAAATATGAAGTTACGTGAAAGTGGATTAAATATGAAGATATTCAAAATTAAAAATGGAGTAAAAGTGCACATGGTATTTGCACATGGTTTTAAAACCCACAGTGGTATTTTTCCCATGGTATGTTGAAACATAAATTAAAAAAGGGAAATTAATTATTTATTTTATGAAGGTCATGTCTTTTCAAATGTACATGCCTTTTCATGTAAAGTTAATGGTAAAAATATAAAAGGAGAAGAGGATTGTGAGAAATAGTGTGGGGGTGAAGAGTGAAAATGTAATATTTGCATATGAGAATATAATATGAGAAAATTTCGAATATTATTTAAAAAGGAGAGAGTGACAAAGTATGTGATGATACAACTAATATATCTTATGAAATCAAAAGGAGCAAGTGGCAAACAAATATAAAAAAAAGTGGAACGAATGAGTGTGGATCCGATATAGTGAAAGAAGAAGTAGCGAGGATAGAGTAGGTATGGGGAAAGTAGATGTAACAAGCATGGAGAATATTTTGGTGAAGACATAAGAAACGGGTAGACTAGTCAAGGAAATGCATATGAAGAACTTGTAAATTTGTAAGTAGGTAGGTGCCTACAAAATAAAAAGTTGTGGAGATTAGTGTCTCCAGTAGGTTAGTGCCTACAAACAACATAGGAAATTGGTGTCTCCATTAGGTCCGTGCCTACAAAAAATAGAGGGGATCGATGGCTCTAGTAGATCGATGCCTACAAACAATTTTGACAATAGTTTGGTGCCTACAAGTTTATAAAAAGAATATCTTTTGGTTTTCTCCTCAAAGGGTTTCCACTTAAAACATTGTTTCTTATAGTTACATTTATGTGATTTATTAATTATGGTTTATGAATGTTAAAAAAAAGGGCGATATCCATATACTGATTCAACACCCTCCCCCTCTTAGTATAAGTGTATGATCAACAATGACCTCATCTCCAATGGATGAATCAAGAGCCTATATAACAGAGAAAACAAAGAAACTAACGGAATTGAATTCAAGAAAATAAGCAACAAGAATAGGATATGAACTTCCACTAAAAAATTCTATTACTCAATTTTTTTGGCATTCATAAAAGTGTATTTATCATCCCCAAAGTGGTCCAACTGAATGATTTACATGATTTTTATTCTAACGTAACTGATGAAATTGAAATCTAACCCCCAAAAGTGTCAAAATGATCGTCATGGAGTTCTTTCCCAAGATAGCCTCGTTAACCATGACAGTGATGGAATTATTGAATGTCATGGTAAGTTATCTCACCAAAAGAATATCCTTGAACTCTCTACATCACAAAAAATGGTATCCCAATCAGACATCGTATGAACACGTTATAATCCTTTGAAATCATGTTGTGTATCATTGAAATATCCTTTGGCATAGTAATCTATTAGTATCACTTGTTTCATGTTAATCCACAAATACCTAGTTTTGAAGTTATTTAAAATAAAGGTGGAAGGAAAGTGGTTTAATTTTAATAAATAGTATTTAAATTAAAAATGACTTTTTAAATAAAAATGGGTTTTAATTTTGATTTAAAATAGGTTTTAATATATCTTTTGGAATGTTTGTAGGTAGAGGGGAAGAGCTCCAATCCTATTGTTAACACGTGGAGTGGGAAGGGGGGACAACCCACACACCTCCCCTTCCAACTAACCATTTCAATGAAGAGAAGTGTAACATCCCTCTCTGGTGCACTGAGCGAACTTATTCTTGAGGACACTTGCTCGCAAGTGATTCTGATTATTATGCTATTAAAACTTTTGATTTTGATTATGAGGCATTATGGGTTGATAACATGTTTTACCTCTTTGACATAGACAGGTGCTATTGACTCGATTTTACTGAGTGTGCAGGATTACAGACCTAGAGGATGTCGAGGCATCGATTGAACCCCTTGGACTCTGGATCAAGTTAGGGAGTGTGCCCTTCGGGTTTGATTGTTTTACTGTGATATTAGTGCATCTGACTGGATGATATGATGTGGATATGTTCTGACATGATTTGTTGATGATGCATGCTGACGATAGCTTGTCGACCAAACTCAAATATGGAGTAAAGGGGTCATGCACGACTAGCAGAGATGTGGAGGGATAGGTGTGGAAAACAACCCTGCCACAACCTACTAGCACTCCTGCCATGGCTCGAACTGTAGGTTAACGATTATCTAGATCGAGAGGACCCATGATGCCGTGAGGGCAGAGTGCGACTGTCGCTCATGATGATTCTAAGGGGCACGCAATAAGACAGGGGTCTTATTCCTTAGAATCCCTTAGTCTCCCACAAGTTCACCTGGCGGAGTGTTGACTCCAGGGGTTATTGATGTCTACCAATCAATCAAGAAGCGACCGTCACCCTTGGAGCATGTAGTGCATCCTGAAGGGCACATCATGCAAAGGGAACGTATTAAGGTGAGTGGCACCCTTGGAGCACGTAGTGCATCTTGAAGGGCACGTCGCGCAAAGGAACAGATGAGGCGAGTGGCACCCTTGGAGCACCTAGTGCGTCCTAAAGGGCATGTCGCGTTGTTGATGATAGATGAATGAACCTAGATGGAGTTAGGACGAATAATGTGTTTAGTATTCTTAAAACAAATTCCCTAATTAAATGTCACCCAATACGAAAATTTAAGGTTTAAGTCTAAACTATGCTAGTGGTAAAATTTTGTCTCTCTATAAAAAATAATAATAAAAATAAAAACCACATGAATAATAATTATGATCTTCCTTAAATCTTGTAACATGAAGGGAGTAGGAAATAAATTGTTTCAAAAATTATGTTGGACTAAAATTTAAATTGTTTTATTACCTTAATAAATTAAATATACTAATTAAATAAGAAAAGGGGAAAAGGGGTAATTTTCACACCTGCCTTTTTGAGTTCTAAGTAAAAAGTGTTAGGATATTTAGACACTTAGGAGTTAGTTAAGATATACTTGGTCTAATATGTCGTTAGGTAAAAGTGTGTTTCTTTAGTATGCATTAGTATGCATTTGTAGTTAGGCAATCCGACGGTCACGATATGTTCCCGACATA
>ML793611.1:127883-139505 GCA_009831015.1 Picea engelmannii
CGTTGGCTGGGGCCGTGGATGTTTCCCCGTAGGGGTTTTACCACGTGAAAACATCGGTGTGTTGATCTTTGATCTGGTTATGTGAGTGGTTACTGAAGGTGTTCGTCCTCTGTTGGAATACCTGTGTTGTCGAACAAAAAGGGGAAAGAGGGAAAATAAAAAAAATTAGGAAACTAGGGAAAGGAGGTAACATAAAAAGGGAAAAAGGGGGACTTAAGGGCAAAAGCAGAAAGTCAACTTAGTAAAGAATCTACCATTTAAGAGCTTTCTAATTTTAAATTGAATTAGTAATTTCATAATAGGGAAAGCCTTTAAAAACTGTAAGGGAATTTGGGGACACCTAGGAGTGATTCTAGGAGTAACTCTAGGTGGGTGAGGGAAATAAGATAATTATTTAATTAAGGAAATTAATTATTGGAGGAATGTAGGGGATGGGTGACACTTGTACGGAGAAGAATTTTTAGGAATTTATTTTCAAAACTTTAATTAAATGAGATTTTAGGAAAGAAAGGAAGTTCAAAACTCTATATAATGAAGGAATGAGAATGATGAAGGGGCATCATTTGTTTGCGTAACGTTAATATGCAGAAATATCGACTTGATTGATTTACTTGTGGGAGTTGGGATACCCATATCAGAGAGGAGTGGTAGCTCGGCCTTGCGAGGTGAGCTGGGAGCTAGATGAAATCTCTGGATAGTGTGTGTGTCCCCTTTGTGGCTTGGGGGGATAAGGGGAAAGAAGAGTACCCCTGGCATTGGCTGGGAGGTACAGTTGAAGTTGCAACGGTCATCAAGCGGGAGTTGCACGGAGCACGCGGACGACACTGGGAGTAGGTGAACATGCAACGATATGCCTTCTTAGTTTCAATGGTAGATTGTTGTAGCATTTATGATTTGGATCTGCATGTTTATTGGGTAGGTAAAATGGTTGTCTAGTTTCATGACTGAACTTTTCTTAGCCTAGCTCAATGGTTGTTGTCTCCTATGGCCTTGTTTCCGCATGTCTTGACCACCTGGTGGTGATTGATTGTGTCCTTGATGGTTGTTTCCTTTCATCCTTATATCCTCAGTCCTCGTCTGAGAAGTCGGCCAAGAGCCTGATCTACGGTCGTCGCCTTAGCGTTAAAAGACCTATGGATCTCACCGCCCTATTTTTCTGTGCAAGGATGATGAGTGAAGGACGCACCTATTAGTCAGTTACTCATGTTGATTGCTCTTGGCTGAATGAATATCTTGCGCCTTCAGGTGATTGAGTGACTCTGCGTCATGTTATCACTTATCTATGCAAACATCTTATTACTCTCTGTGTTTTTAATACCACCTCTGGGTTTTTGGGATGGCATTTTATTTTCTACGTTTTAATGACTGTTTCTGGCTCTTGATTCGTAAAGTCTCAGCATTATTAAAATGTGAAGGACAACGTTCGATTATATGTTGACTATGCTTTTACAATAGATTGATAGTAAATATATGCCTTTGCTAACAACGATACCTTACCTTCATTACTCTGTTTTCACCCAGCGAATATAATCATGTAATTTGTTTGGAGTCTAAATTTTCGCTTGATAAGATGTAATATGTGTAAATATAAAAAAAATAGTAGTTTGTAAATTATCTACACAGTCACTTCAATACCTTATTTTTACCCAACGAATATAATCGGTGTAATTTGTTTGGAGTCTTAATTTTCTCTTGATAAGATGTAATATGTGTAAATGAAATGGGTAGTTGTAAATTCTCTACCCAACCAATGGTAAACCAATGCATGACAATAATGTATGGAGGTAATGATAAATTTGTTTACACAACAAACTTGTGTAGGTGTGAAGTGTACATAGTCTTAATTTTTATAGAGCATTGAATTCGCCTTTAATAGGTATTTCACCTGGTGAGTCTATTGGGAAGTGATCCCTTCTCTGTAGAGTTGACCCCTCCTTGATTTGATTGTATTTTGATACAGACTGACTACGTTCTTCTTTCCTGAGTTGGATTGATGATGCATGCGCTCTTTCTGCGCTTTACCTATATCTGGAAGGATGGACTACACAAATCTTTTTCCCCTGCAAATTTTAATTCATGTTTTACTTTTACACAATGATATCATACCTGTCGACACAAATTCCATACTAGACGGAGGTTATGAATGACAATGATTTTTATTCTTATCTGACAGTGAGTATTAATTATCTATGGTTGCGATTGAAAGTAATATGGACAACGACTCTAGAGGTCGTGTAATAGCAATTTTTATTTTGTATAGAAACAAGTTCACATGTTTAGTGGACAACGAATGCATACTCTAAATGTATGATTGATAGCCATATTTACATCAATGTTTTTCCCGACAATTATGTCTATTTTGTATTCTTGGCATGTGTGTAATTGTCCGAAATTTACATCAACGTTTTTCCTGACAATTATGTTTGTTTTGTATTCCTTGCATACATGTAACCATTTGAAATTTACATCAACGTTTTCCTAGCAATTATGTTTGTTTTGTATTCTTGGCATGCATGTAACAGTCCAAAAATTTACATCAACATTTTTCCTAGCATTTATCTCTGTTTTTGTATCCCTGGAATGCGAATTTATATCCGCTTGTAACATTGTTTCAATTGCAGTTCAGTTTTGTAATGAAATATTAAGTTTCCTTGAACATGGTAAGCACAACAATTGTCCACACTCACAGTTCCCTTGTACAATTTTAGTGCATCCTTAGAATATATATAAAAGATTCTATCAACTTACCCGTCTTCATTAATGTTTTGTCGCCAATTTAGCTTATGTATAAAACGTAGAGAAAAATTGAATAGTTTTTATGATTATCAGTGCGTGAGGAGTTTTTAATTTTACAAATGAATTAAATGACTTAGAAGTAAAGGATAATCTTAGAAACAACCTTGGAAAACAATCTTAACTCTATCTTAACCCTTATAACAATAATGATTCTCGAATGTTAACCCATCTCTCAAGTTTTTGATACTTGAAGGTTGTTGTGTAGGGTAACACGTGGATGAGGTAAGACACCTTGTGATAGAATAGGGTCTCGATGGCCAGATGGTTGAGGTACGCCTAGGTGGTTGCACTCTTAAGCCTATCTTGACTGTAGTTACGTTGCACAAGATTAATGGTTGAGTTTTTTGTTTTTGCTAATTTGTTGTTAGTTATAGAGTAAATGGGTTACTTGAGCCTTTTTGCCTTAAGTCCATTTGTGTATGGGGGGTTGGCCATAGATGTTGCATCACGCATGCTTACCTTGTAGGAAACAAGAAATCCTTTAGTAATTGCGCTTTTTAATTCTGAATAATGTCACCTGGCATCTTGTTGACTTGGGATTGGGTGCTTGGGTATAGCCCTCGTGTCTTTTGGCTGATATTTGGTCTCCTAGCATGACGGAGGGGCATTTTCTTAGTTAGCAGTCTAGATAAGTGATGTTGCTCCAGGTTTACTGTCATGCCTATCGCCTAGTAACGACATTATTCCTAAGGAGGGGATCATTGCACACCCTCATGGAGCAAGGCGATTGATAACTTGGACGGAGTTTGTGCTTCCCGAGGTGGGAGTTCGTTCATTGAAATTGATGAGGTCACTTGGTTGTGATGCCTTGGTGTGGTTGGGTTATCCTTGCCGCAAAGGTTCCCTATTTTTGTCGTCAAGTCGTCGCGTCGGGATTGTGGGTGTTGTCCTTTAGCTTGTAGGCATCATCGTATCTGTGTCAGGCGGGTAGTCATCCCTTCTTGATTTTGCATACCTTCGACCAGTTGCTGGATGTGCCGGTGTGTAGAATCATTGTTATCGGTGGCCTGATCTACAAGCATTTGTTGTTGTTAGGTTGTGTAGTTCAACTATGTGTCATTGTCGCTTTCCTTCTTCAAACAAAATTTCACTCTCTGGGTCATTGGTAGTGGTAACGTTGGGGATGTTACAAGAAGAAGGACCCCAACACACATTGTTTTGAAATCCCTATCCACCATGATGATACATATCGACGATAATGAGATAAATGAGCCCAATACATACTAGAACCAAAGTGGGGAATGAGCCTGGTACATACCCAAACTAAAGAAAGGAATGAGCCTGGTACATACCCAAACTAAAGAAAGGAATGAGCCTAGTACATATTGGAACCAAAGTAAGGAGTGATCCCAGTGCATACTGGAACCAAAGAAAGGAATGAGAGAGGTGCATACTGAAACCAAAGTGAAGAGTGAGGTTGATACATACCACACTTAATTGTCTTATCACTAGTATGGAAAATGTTTTAAAAAATATTTTTTATGGTAGTTTGGGTGATGAGGTGGAGGGGGTATGGTCCATGACCCCCCTCCCCATATTGCAACATTTCAAGGCATTAAGGGAGGCAGTGTGACCACCACCAACTCCCCATGTTTATATTTGTTAAGAAACCTTAAACAAATGTACATGAACCATGAGGGAAGGGGGGGGGGGCTTACAACCCACCCCCATTTTATATATTTTTTAAATTTTAAATTAATTATCATTTTAATACATAATCCATTGTGTAACATACTGCTCTAGTGTACTGAGAAAACTTATTCTTTGAGGACACTTGCTCGCAAGTGATCCAGATTATTATGCTATTAAAACTTTTGATTTTGATTATGAGGCGTTATGGGATGATGACATGTTGTTTTACCGCTTTGACATAGATAGTTGCTATTGACTCAGTTTTACTGAGTGTGCAGGGTTTTGGACCTTGAGGATGCGGAGGCATCGATGGAACCCCTTGGACTCTGGATCGAGTCAGAGAGTGTGCCATTGGGGTTTGATTGTTTTACTGTGATATTAGTGCATCTGAATAGATGATATGATGTGGATATGCTTTGACATGATTTGTTGATGATGCAAGCTAATGATAGCTTGCCGACCAGACTCACATATGGAGTAAAGAGGTCACACACAACTACCAGAGATGTTGAGGGAGAGGTGTGAACAATATCCCTGCCACAACCTACTAGCACTCCCTTCGTGGCTCAAACTGTAGGTTAACGATTACCTAGTTCGAGGGGACCCACGATGACGCGGGGGCAGACTATGACAGTCGCTCACGATGATTCTAAGGGGCGCACAATAAGTCGGGGGCCTTATTCCTTAGAATCCCTTAGTCTCCCACAAGTTCACCTGGCGGAGTGTTGACTCCAGGGGTTATTGATGTCTACCAATCAATCAAGAGGCGAGTGGCACCCTTGGAGCACGTAGTGCGTCCTGAAGGGCACGTCATGCAAAGGAATAGATGAGGTGAGTGGCACCCTTGGAGCACCTAGTGCGTTCTGAAGGGCACGTCGCATTGATGATGATAGAGGGATGAACCTAGATGGCCCTAAGACAAATGACATGTTAATAAATTTTAAAGCAATCTCCCTAATTAAATGTCCCCCAGTACAAAATCTAAGTTCTAAGTCTAAAATTACGCTAGGGGTAAAATTTTGTCTACCTTTAAAAAAAATAAAAAAATAATAATAATAATAATAAAATAAATAGATAAAATAAAATAAAATAATAAAATTTAAATTAAAAAAACCTCTTAAATAATAATTATGATCTTCAAAAAGTTTTGTACCATGAAGGGAGTAAGAAATTAAATTATTCATAATAAATAAAATCTGTGGATATAAAATTTAAAGAGGGAATTAATTATTTATCTTTTGATAATTTAAGAAGATACTAAATTAATGATAAAAGGGAAAAGGGGTTAAAATCCACACCTGCCTTTTTGAGTTCTAAGTAAAAGGGGAAAGAGGGAAAATAAAAAGAAAATAGGAAACTAGGGAAAGGAGGTAACATAAAAAGGAAAAAGGGGAACTTAAGGGAAAAAGCGGGAAGTCAACTTAGTAAGGAATCCACATTTAAGAGCTTTCTAATTTTAAACTGATTTAGAAATTTCATAATAGGGAAAGCCTTTAAAACCTGTAAGGGAATCTAGGGACACCTAGGAGTGATTCTAGGAGTAACTCAAGGTGGGTGAGGGAAATAAAGATATTTACTTAATTAAATAAATTTATTAATGGAGGAATGTAAGGGATGAGGGACACTTGTATGGAAAAGAATTTTTAGGAATTTATTTTAAAAACTTTAATTAAATGAGATTTTAGGAAAGAGAGGAAGTGGAAAATTCTATATAATGAAGGAAGGAGAAGGATAAAGGATCATCTTCTGTTTGCATAACGTTACATTGTAGAAATATTGACTTGACTAATTTACTTGTGGGAGTTGGGATACCCAGCTCTGAGAGGAGTGGTAGCTCGGCCTTGCGAGGTGAGCTGGGAGCTAGACATAATCTCTGGATAGTGTGTGTGGCCCCTTTGCAGTTTGGGGGGATAAGGGGGAAGAAGAGTACCCCTAGCATTGGTTGGGAGGTATCGGTGAGGTCTCGAAAGTCAGAGAGCGGGAGTTTCATGGAACGTGAGACGTCATTTGAAGTGAATGATCAGGAAACAGTACACTCTTTTATTTTCTAGAGTAGAATGCATTAGGACTTATTCTTGGATCTGCCCATTGATTTGTAAATGGATTGGATGTTTAGATTGATAGCGGACCCCTTTTTCTTAGCCTAGTTGATTGTTTGGTTGATTAATTTCCCATGGCCTTCGTCCCCGCATGACTTGACAACACTGTGGTTGAATGTGACCCATGCGATTGTTTTCTTATCGTCCCTAGCACGCCAGTCCTCGCCTGAGCAATCGGCCACGAGCCTGATCTACGGTCATCACCTTAGCATTAAATTACCTATGGATCTCAACGCCCTGCTTTTCTGTGTGAGGATGGTGATGCGAAGGTGAACCTTTAGCCGTCTCCCTCTGTTGATGTCCTTTCCAGTTTGACAACTTGTATCCTTCAACACGGCCTCTGCGTTTGGATTATCTTGCTTCCTTGTTGTTTATTTTCTGCGCCCCAACTGATAGAATCCCTGCGATCCCTTTGATGAGTTAACCTTAGGGCCCTGACATTCTCTTACTGTTGTTGGAATTTATATATTGGTAATCTGAAATGAAAGAATATTTAACTTCATATCTATGTTTGGGTCTTGTTGGATTGAATGGTTTTTCTTTATTTATTTACTTCGGTGATGTTATATGGGTAACTGTTGTAAAAAAGGGTAATTCGGTCATTGTAATTCGGAATGGGTGAGAAATAATTATCCTTCATCGATTTCGTTATGTGATGGCTGAAATTTTTTAGCCCTACGCTATTTATTAATGGCCACTCTAGCCTTGCGCCTTCCTCATTTCACTGGTGAAATTTTATGGTGTCATTATCTTTGTTGTGTAAATTTTACTGTGTAAATTGTAAAATTTACTGTGTGAATTAATGTGTAAACTCTAGCCTTGCACCCCATCCCTTAATTGGTGAAATTCATTGTGTAAAGATCATGCTGGAAAATTCATTTCTGGCAATTTGTTTTTGTACTTACCGACTGTCTATTTTCATTCACCTTGAGCCTTCTTGTTCCCTTACTTATTAACAACCCTCTCCGCCTGATACACCTTATGATTCCATGTCACATAACTTGTACACACATTACGCTTTGAGTCTTATGTTTCAGATAATAGCGATTAGACTTTGTCTTTTCCTTCAGCAGATAAATGAGCCTTACCGGGACTGTAATGGATGTTTTTATTTATTCTGTCAAACTTACCGGTCCTTGCTTTCCTGTGTTTCACCCTTGTTGTCTGTCTATTCCTGAGGCGCGGGGTGTATGATTTGGCCTCATATGGATCCCTCCTTGGCACTTGGTGTGTAGACGCTCTAGTTGCACGTGGTGTGTACTTGTCTCTTGACCTCAGATGCTTGGTGACTTGTGAACTGAAGTTGAATATTGGTTGTAAAAGCCCCACTATAATATCATATTTTTTCTTGGTCATAATCGTGCGAAAATTTAGCCACAAATGTTTTGCAGCTGGGCGTTTCCCATGTGAATTACATAACCAGGAAGGCCATGTTGACGTTTTTTTGTTCCCTTAACTTGTGACTGTTGAATTTAATTAAGATCTCTAGATTTTTACCTTTATTTTGTTGACTGTGTGGCTACAACAACTTTCTTGTTTTCCCTTTTGTTGTAATGTAATGCTTTACAATCATGGTAATTTTACCGCTACTTACACTGCCACTTCTCACCTTTTGGGACAACCGATATGGGGCTCTATTACGTTTCATTTTTTCCTCTAAATGATACTAACTCATAATAATTCTCCCTTATTACGCATGGTAGTAATCTCATTAATGCTTACGGCAGTAAAAATTGATTCTGACGAAGTGACAGGTGAAAGGAAGTAAATTTTATGGGTTAGTAGAAATGACAATTGGAATGACAGGTGGTTTTGCAGTAAGTTTTTAAAAATGGAAAATGACGGTTGTTTTCCTTATTTCAATTATACAATTACAAACATGAAATGCTTTTGCTATGATGGACCTATATGTTCCTTTATTAAATGAAGGCATGAAATTCTTTTTCCATAATTCCTATTTTAAATTGGAAATGTCCTTATTGAAAAGGAACTTGTGAAGGTTTATTATGCGACTCATGCAAGGATTCTATATACGTTTCTCACTTTATGCTCAGGTGAAATCGCCTTTAGTTGAATGGTTTCTTTTTAAATCCAGGTTACATCTCTCTCTCATCATTTGAAGATAATGAAGTATTGGATACTGCTTTGAGATATAACAATATAAGTTATAGTTTTTGTTGTCGTCTCAGATTTGGACTTCCTTATTTTTAAGTGCAATAACTTGAAGGACTTAATAGAGAACCTATTTTTGTTATCTTTATTAGTATTTGTTTCACTAATTAGCTGCACACTACAACCGAGAGTCATTATTATTTCAACCTTTATCTATTCATGGATTGATTTGTTATTTTGTTTTTTAAGCAAAATTAAAAAAAAAAAAAAAATTTAAGAAGAGATTCATTGTCCCTCGATCTATATTGTTAAAGAGCGGGTGCTCGAAAATAGGTTGTTATTATAAGGAGAAATTAAAAAGATTAAACATTCAAAATCATTCCGATCTTACTTGTTGAATAAAATAAAGTTTGAAATTTAAATTAATTTTAATGCAACATTTGTTTCTAAAACAATTGGAAGCTTAGAATATTATTTCTATTATCGTCTTCGTATTTCCTTATCTGGGATTGTAGATAACTTGGAAAATAATCAAATTTTGGTCGCATTGGGATGTATGATGTTGTCCTTAGCTTAGTAGGCTTGGTCTGTTTGTGTCGGGTGGGACGTAGACACCTTCTTGTTCCTTAGAACAGTCGCCAGTCCTGAGACCTTAAATGGTCAAAATCGATGGGAACATGGGCTTGAGCATTGCTTATGTATCATGGAGGTCCTAACCATTGTAGTGTAGCATGGGCGGGTAGTCATTTTTTTCTCTTGTCGGTTGAGTTCGTGCATTGCTCATAGGTTATTAAGGTGCTTCTATGTTGGGTCGTCATGTTGTTGTTGCATGAGTTGCTTGCACCTTGTTCGTCATCATGTTGCGATGCAGAGTATAATTTCTCTATTACCCTTGTATACATGCACACACAAAAAAAAAATTGCACTTGTTATGAGAGGTTTTTTGTTGCAACAAAATGGGAGGTTTGTTACACATTATGAATTTTTACCAAATCATTGATCCAGTTTCAAACCTAAACACAAACTATCACTATGATGAAACTGATGCACAATGACTTAATATGAGTTTTCACATAGAAACCAATGACATAGAAACATGAATTAATCTCCAATATCACAACAATCACTTCCAAGTTCATACAAGATGATGCGACTGAAGCTTCTTCAAACGTTTTAAGACCTTCCTCCACTATCTCTTCCAACAACGAAGGAGATCACTCATTCCTCATTGATACACCTAGTACCAGAGCTAATCCCTTCATATTTTCCACTGTACCAGAGATAATCACCTCATCTTCATAGACATACCAGAGATGATACTTCTTCTGTCTCTAATATAGGGACATGACTATACCAAACTTCCTTTTTTATTTTGTCCATAACATTTGACTCTGGTACTTGTTTTGTGCATTCCTTAAAATATTGGAAAGGTATTTATGATATATACAACTTCATAGTTATATTATTTGAGAGATTCCTCACCAATTGTTCACATTTTTCAGGATTAATATATGTCACATTGTCGATGGCCCCCAAGAACAAAGTACCTCAACCAAGAGTAGAGGAATTGGGAACCAAACTCAGAGAAGCAAATAGAAACTCTGATTGGATTTTTTTTTCAGTTCTGCTAGTTCAAATGCATGGTTTTAATAGTTTATTTTGACATTATTTTGTGGTGACTGATCTATTGCATGTTGAAATGTAGCATTTACTAATTCTAAAGGAAGGTCGTACTCAAAAACCCAGATAGGTAGCATGTGAGGGAAGAAAACTATGAAGTAACAACTACCACACATCAAGGAAATATACCATTATGCAGTAGTACCCTTGCAAATATGATCTGCCACCAAAGAGGATATAGAAACAAAAACAACAACAATTTTCATAGTATCAAGGGAGAAGCGACAGGGAATTGAAATCAAATGGCCGAAAAATAATTATGAATCCCATTATAATTGAATATCAAACTGGGAGGGAGAATAATTTTCCCATGTCTAGCCAGTATTCATGGTGGGTAAGGTGCACTATGTCTAGACTCTATGATGGCACACTAGCATTAAAAGACAAATTTGAAATGTAACCACATATTATGCATTAAGTAATAACCATTTGTGTTGTCCTTTTTTTCTCATCATTATGAAGGGGATAAGGAGAAAATTTTGTAAATGAAAGGTCATAGGGGAAGGCAAAAGGCGAAGATTCAAGTTGAACTTCAATAAATATGGGGATTGTGTCTAAATGAGGGGATTTTCTCTCTTAGATAATTCTTGTACTATTACTGAAACTTTTAATGAGGAGAAGTATGTTTAGACAAGCTATTTTCTAGAGAAATTTGATTCTTGTGTTGGATGTATTGTGGACTATTCCTTTGCATTTTTCTCATCACTTGGGTTGTCTAAGGATGTATTTTATATTATACACTATTCTTATGTATGTATGTTTCATTCTTATTTAGTCTCTCCATGGAATATTTGTCTAAATTCTTGGGCATAGAATCGTAAATGATTGTTTAAATGATAGAATATTTTGTGTTTGTAGTTATTTATTCATATTCTTGTCTTTTATTTCAATGAACTATTTCTCATGACATTGACAAGAGCATGGATGCATCTATGTTTAATTTTTTGTTTCCTTAGTTTGTCCAAATCCATGCATTTATATTTATTGCATTTTATTGTTTAGCTTAGAAAACATTATTCAGTGGGTTGGGACACAACTGATAAACTCCAAAACATTAAATGGATATTGGGTCAGAATAGGGATGGGTTCCTTATTCTAAATGGTGAGAGGTCTAATCAAGACTTATTACCAGGGGTAACCCCTATTGTTGACAAACATGATTTTTCTCGCATCAACATGAGACTATGTGCAAAACTCTCATCCTTACCACACCTGACTTTACAAAAACATTTATTATTTAGTTTGACTCCTTGAACCATGGATTTGGTGCAGTTTTTTTTTTTTTTTTTTTTTTTTTTTTTTT
>ML793611.1:162077-230651 GCA_009831015.1 Picea engelmannii
TTTTTTCCATACTACATGTAGTTCATAAATGACATCCTTACCTAATAGGAAGACACTTCAAAGTATAAATAGGTCATGATAGTTTGAAGGAATTCTAGGAGAAATAATTACCTTTATAAGTGAAACAAAAATCGGTTACAAAATATAGGTTATGACTTTGAGATTATCTACAAAAAAAGGAAAACATAATGTTGTGGCAGGTGCCCCTTCAAGGAAAGATGAAGAAAGATAAGGTTAACCATGTGCTATTTCTATTCTATAATATGATTCTGTAGAATAAACAAGGATAGAATGGAAGGAAGGTCAAGAGGTATGTAAGAACATTCGACAACTACAAGATGACCCCATTTTATTAGATAATTTTGTAAGGAAGAATGGTGTGCTATGGTATCATGATCACTTATATTTTTGTAAGAATTCCAAACTCAAATAGAAGGTCCTTCAATAATTGCTTTTATAGGAGGACATTCAAGATTCTTGAAAACATACCACAGGATCAAGAAGGATTTTTTCTAGGAAGGTTTTAAATTGATGTTCAAAACCTTTTGTTTGAATGTTTGGTCTTCCAACAGAATAAGGGAGAGACAATTAATATTATAGATCTCTTACAACCATTAGTTATACGAGGTCAATGCTAGGAAGATGTTTCAATGGATTTTATTACAGGTTTACCCAAATCGAAAGGAAATACTGTCATCATGGCAGTAGTGGATCGATTGATAAAGTATGCCCATTTTTTCTCTCTTTCTCATCCTTTTAAATAAAGTACAATATTTCTGAAATATATCATTCATGGAAATGGTTCAAAAGATACATGGAGTCCCCAAGATTATCATAAGAAACAAAGAAGGAAAATAAATTAGCACCCAAATATTATGTCCCCTATAAGGATTTTTAAAGGATTGGAAGTGTGGATTACAAATTGGAGTTACCACCATATTCACATGTACATATAGTATTCCATGTTTATTTCTTAAATAAGGCCATTGACAATAACATATTAGTCCAAACTATTTTACCTGATATTAATGAAGAAGGTAAAATCATACTAGAACCATAAGAAATCCTTGAAACAAACGTCAAGGAGTTGTGAAATCGAGAAATTATAGAGTACCTCGTCAAATGGAAGAACTTACCAATGGAATAGGCGACATGGGAAGATGATTTATTCTCGTAGAAATAACCATGGTTAGTCAAGTCTCGAGTACAACACTTGTTTGAAGGGGAGTTTCATGTTAATGCCAAGACAAATCCCCAGGCTACATATAAAATCCCTTATTAAGCCCTATATATTCATTTATTACATTTATAGTGTTATATTTGTATCTCAGATAGCACCCTTCATTTTACTCTTTCATTATAATTTTACACTTTTGTCTCCTATATATATACCAAGGAGACTTATTCTTAGGATCATATTATCTTATCTCATATTGTATTATGGATTGGATATATCGTAAATGGAGGTTTCCCCCTCAAAGTGGGTTATATTCATTGAATTCTTATCATGTTTAAGGTGTTGTATCATAACACCATCATTTTTTAGCTTCAATAAGAGAACAAACAATTGAAATAGAATGTCATAATGTATGACCAAAGTATCGAAAAGATGGAGAAGAAACTTCAAAGATTGACAAGACTATTTCCATTACTAGAAAATAAATTTGCTTAATCCCAAAACCCCCTCACTATAGTTATGGCATATTGGGAGAAGAGTAGAGTTCAACTTGTACACTTTGGAGAGAATATCATCTAGTTGGACAATTAGAAAGAGGCAATGTTCACTTATATTACGAATAAAATGCAACAAGAGTTGGAATAGAAGTAAGAAGAATTTGAAAAGATAAAAATGTTTTCTAAGAGCATTGGGAAGCGATCCACCTTCTATTTCCACTTCTAAGGCTAGAACCATGACCGAGACAACTCTAGAATGGTCAACTTTCTTAGAATTTTCTCAGGAGCATTTTGGTGAAATTGAAAAGTATAGCAAGGGAATTGGTTTGAAACTATTAAGTAAAATGGGATACAGTGGACAAAGGATTAGAAAGAGAAAATAGGGAATCATAAAACCTATTCTAGCTTCATTAGGGGTCAAGCATGAAGGCCTAGGTTTCGATGGTAGAGGGGAAATCCATGACCAGGAAGACAACTTTTTTGAAGGTGAAAGGCATGGTAAATTTGGCATACTGATCATAATAAAGAGAAACAAAAAAGGAAAAGGGAAAAATACTCCCATTCCATCCTTTTTATGGTATATTGCAGAAGGGACGTGATGAGCAAAGTAGAATATCTACAATATCACTTATAAGAAGTAGCAAGAATATTATCCAACAAAAAATACAAACAGAAAGAAGTTTACATCAAACAATACATGTCATGTTTGTCATTGGTGCAAGGGGAAAGGATATAATGCTATTATTTTTTAGTATGTCAAAGAGTGTCCCTTTTGAGGGAAGAAAATCCATCTTGAGTGATGTTTTTGGGAGAAGAAAGACACATGCCAGAAGATAAGCTCTTTTTAAATGAAGAATGGAAAGAAACCTTAACTAAACCAATAATGAATTTAAATGCATAGGGACACAAGTACTATGTCAAGTAGTACATATGTCAACATAAACAACATTTTCCACCACTAGAAGTTGAGTGGCCATTGGGAAGAAAACTAAATTGCCAATCTTATCCATGGCTTCACCAGAGAAACCATGCATCCAAGAAAAGGGTTTGGAGATTCAAGAGTAAAGAGGATGAATATTTTCATGCCTTGGAATCCCAAGGGGAAAAAGGTGTTTACATATATTCAACAACACAAGAACACAACCTCAACAACAAAGCAAGAAGTTGTTCAATGGAGGAAGAAGAGAAAAAAGAAGGATCTCAAGAATGGGTTGACATTTCTTTCATTGCATGCTTGTTGAAGAATGACTTTCCAATAAATTGAACAAGTTAACAATGATAAAGTCTCCTACAATGAGAATGTAGGGGCATGTAAGACTATCAATCATTCAACATATTCGTAGAGAGTTGTTTCCATGTCGAGAAGTAATTGATCCTAGTAGAAGAGGGAAGTCCACACTTCATATTGTGGAATTCTTGTGTGATGGAATAACTATTAGGATCGCATTAAAAAAAATAGACAATAATCCAACTTGGACTTCATTTTCTGTCAAGATAAACTATCTCCAAGTATTAGAATGCAATATACTTGCAATATAAATGTGGGAATAAATTCTAACTGAAGATTTCATATATGAATATTTCTTTGAGATAAGAATCAATGAGAAAACTTATTCATTGCAGGAACAAGAGAGCTAGCAACCAAAGTTAAAGTGATAGCAAAAATTGAAGCCAATAGAAATATTTGGATCCAAATTCAAAGTTGTATCCAATATCTAGTGTTATATCCATGTTCCAAAGATGTAGACAAAAGAAAATTGATCTAGATTGGTTTCCTCTAAGAGTTTGGAGACCAAAATGCCTCTAAATGGGAAGGTGTGATTAAAATGGATCCAAATAAGTGAATGGATGTAAGAATCAATGCCTACAAGTCTAATTAGGATATTAATGAAGGTTATATAAACTATTCAAAAAATGAAAATGAAAATATAAATGAGCCGAAACAAAGAAAAAACAAAAGTAAATGAATATATAAAAATAATAATGCGAGAGAAAAGACTATGGAATGGGAAATCAAAGGTTATCATCTTGGCCTTACCATTACCCAAAGCTCTCCCTATTTATTTTTTTATAATTTAACTTTGAAAGGGCCCTTTTTCCAAGGATGGGAGTATGCATACAGAAACAAGAACTACATTGTAGCTAAAGGCTACCAAAATTAAAGTTGAGAAACCATACAAAGTCATTTTTCGTCATTGAGTTTAAAGGGTAAAAATCTATGTTTCTGATAAATTGTAATGTAAATGCATTGTGTGTGATATGGTTTAGTTTCTTGGTTCAATTATGAGATAATATGGATACTCACATTACATCAATACTCAAGTAATGGTTTTTATAGTTGAATTGAATAGTTGGTTTCAAGTAATGGGGATGAATGTTGTACATAACCAACCCATGATCCATGGAATGGGTATCCACTATACATTCAACCATTAATAAATAAAATATTTCCTTGATAGTGATTTCCCATATCTTGATTCCATATCCAACTAGTTTTTGGATGAAATTTAATTTAATATCACTTATTTTTTGACTGGTAGTAAGGAATACCATTGGACTGTTGTGAGTTTTGGTGTGCAAACCACAAGCTAAAACTTACTTTAATGCATTTTGTTTATGTTCATTAATTAACCAGACATGTCCCATAACATTTTCATTAATTCATTGTGAATTATACAATAGTTAATCTTCTTAGGCCGTCCTTATTTGGTGTCCAGAGATCAATGGATACCATCACAAATCCATTGCATTTCCCTAGGGGGTTGATAAATCGCTATTTTTAAACGTTCATGCATGTTGGGTGAATTTATTTCTTGATGTTGGGTGTTTTTCTTGTAATTATATTGATTCATCTCCTTTTTGGGCTTGCTGGATTTCCCACTAGTCATACACATCTTCTAATATAGTATATACTTCTAGTGAACCTCTTGGAGGTTGTATTTGGTTTTATGATAGTAGCACAAGCCATACACAACTATTGTAGACCATATTTTTCTTAGGAGAGAATCTCTCGACAATCCCTCTCTTGTTTGGCTATCCAACTCTTAGAGAATATCATGGAGTTTTAATCCTTGACTTCATATTGATTGGGTGGAAGTTGAATGTCAACAAAGAAAACATCCATTTTATTGTTTCCATTAGGGTGAACCTCTATGTTTTATGTTTTATTGAATATGAGGTAAAACATTTCATTTTGTTGATAGATTCCCAATCATTGGAAACTAGCAACAATTCTCCCTTAGCAATAATGAGGGGTGGTTAAATTCAGTTCAATGGTACTCCTATGAATGTGTTCATATTCATTTTAATGTTGGTAATGTGATATTGTATTTACAATTTGTTTTTTTTATAAATTGGTGGTATTTCCATCATTCCATACAATTAATTTTGCAATTGAACTCCCATCAAATTGTAATTGTTGAGACAAGTATTGGGAAAATTGATGGGTTCACATCAATGGCTCAAGGAATATAAAATGGATGAATGTGATGTGACAATGAAAAACCAAGATATATATTAGATAAGTGGAAGAAAATGTGAAATTGATTGATGGTTTAAAGGCATCTCTAAATCTATATCCTCACGTGTCAATGTTAGGTAACTTTGGAATTGAAGCAAACACCTCTCTTCCACATTACTTCTAGAGATATATGGTATAAAGGAATTTATTCTCTTAATTATTGATGGGGAACATTTCCTTTGAGAATTTTTACCCCATTTCATGAGTTATACTACAGAGATATATACATATTGATTAATCTTCGAAGAGTTGTTTAAATTTCTTGTTGTAGTAACATTGTTGTTTTGTCCAATACAATCAACGGAAATTTCATATATGAATGAACTCAAGACCTAAAGCAACGAAGCATATCCAATTGTTATATTCCTACATGGTGATTAATAATTGAAAATACAACACAAATACCTTATGATTATTGCTTCTAAACTAGTTGTTTCCTGCGTACGCTACACTAAATAACAATCGGAAATGGAGTGGAAAATTGTTTCCTTACATTCTTGTAGAAGATGGAATAACATAGAATTTTTCACTCACCATTGCAATGTTAGAACAAGTCCTATATCCATTGGAAGGACATAGATATATTTATAAGATAGACAACAAATATCAGAGTTAATTTTGTAGAGGATTTGTGTTAGTGAAGTGAGTGGGTTATAATTCCCTCATTTACTGATCATACGGTATTAGAGTATTTGATTCTTTGACTACAATGAAATTTCTATAACTTTAAAGAAAATGTAGATCTTGCATGGGTAAAGGGAATAGAAAAAGGTTGGAAGAATTAAGGGCTATCAATGTTTAGATTTGAGAAGAGAAAAAACACTTGAGAGAGAAGGTCTAGATGTATGAAAAGGGGATGGAAGAAATGAAGAATAATCTTGAGAGATAAATAAGATTTTTTCCATTTATAAAGAAGCAATTTGTTGAATTCCAAGACTCCCTCACTATGGTTATGGTAGATTGGGACTATTAATGTCCTAACCTCCTTAAAATCCTAAGTAGATAGATATACTTCTATGTATTGCTATTTATGGAGGTCATCTCTAGTAAATAAGGCCCATGTAGTAGTGTGAAAGTGATAAATTTAAGAAGGCTTACTAGAAGGTTTCACCTACTTGAAAGTTCCTTATCTAGAATGTTCTTGGGAGGTAGAAATTACTATATAAATATGTATAAGTAATGTAAAATATGTGTTGTGAATTTATTTGTAATCGGAGCTCTGCTTAATTGGAGGTTTCTCCCATGAAGAGGCAAGTGAACATTGCTTCCATTAATCAAGGTGTAACATTTTTTATCATTTATCTATTTTGGTTGCATTCTATCTTTTCTACAGTAAATTTGGGCAATATCTACTATTACTTCTTTACATATTTAAAATTCCTATAAATAACACCACAAGTGGTATCATAGAATTTTCCTAATCACATTAAAACAAATATATACAAGAAAGAGACATGTTCTAGTGTCTATAAATAACATATTGATCTATCATTTAGTTTATAAAAATATGATAAGGGAAGCATACACAAAGTAAATACAAGAGGTTTGACCTGATTGGAAACCATTGCAACCCCTGTCGGTACCCATATGAGTAGTACCACATCAAAAAATACCTATATTCATAGTTTCTCTTCCATTTACCCTTGGGTATATTAAAATTCCTCTATGATTCCTAAAATTGCCCTTAGATAAGCCAGTCGAACATCTGGATTCTTTAGTGGTACCAAGAAAAACACTTTGAAAGATTACTCTCTAGTACCAAGGTAATCAGAGATTATGGATATCGGTATAGTCAATACTCCTTAGTTAGAGTCATAATAAATTGGGCTCAATACTAATATTGTAACCCACATGTATATCAAAGATATATAGTTATTGCAACTCCCTTGTTATCAAGACCCTTGAAACACTACTTCTTATTGCCATTCGTGGAAACTCATACAAAAGTAGTTGTCTTGAAAACAAACTTTGCATTTAGTCACTAGAAACCCTAGTTCCTACTAACAAGCCATGGAATTCCTACATAATATATAGAATTGAGAATTTGATCATTATTTTAGTGTATTATTATTTAGGTGGGAGTATAACTCTGTAGGAGTTATTAAAAAAAATATGTCAAGGTCATGACCACATCCTTATTTGGGACCTATCTCAATAGAATCCTTGTGTAATGTTGATCATTGTGGTGCCACTCTTTAGTAATATTTTTTTTAATTGACCCACTCACCTACTTACTTGAAAACTATCACAATAGCGCTAGAAAGAAACATTAATTTCATTACTACCACTCTCCAATAATACTTTTTTGGTGTACCTTATTTCCTCACTACCTAGAAACTATCTTAATATCCCTGGAAGTAATCACTAATCACATTAGTACCACTCTCTAGTAACATTTATCTATGTAACATCCAGTTTTCACTGACCACATTTTCATAATATTGATTATCCTTTGAGGACACTTATGTGCAAGTGATCTGGCTAAACATGGTACTATATGATTATCTGATTTGGTTTATGAGTTAAATAGTATGATATATTTGAGTATTTAATTTGTTATGTTATTAATATTGACGTATAACATTGACATGTATTATGATGAGGCTTCTTGAGTGTGCATGCAACATGACAAGAAGAGCATGTTGATGGGATCAACGAAATTCCTTGGACTCCGGATTGAGTCAGGGAGTGAACTATTGACTTTGATTATGAGTACCTTTTTTTATTATGCATGTGTTATGATTATGATTTCAATTATGGATTTCATGTATGAGAGTTATTAATATTTGTTTTGTGAGTGGATGTAGGCATGTTGATGATTTCTAATCGGACTCACATATGGAGTAAATGGGGCATACACATATATCAGATAAATTAGAGAGAGGTGTGGCAACATCCCTATCACAACCTAATGGCACTCTCGTTGTGGCCTAAAATGAAGGTTAACGACTACCTTGTTCCTGAGAGGTTCACGATGTCATGAGGGAATACTGAGATAGTTTCTCATGAGTATTTTTGATGGGTGCACAAGAAGGAGGTTTGCTTATTCCTCAGTAAGCCCTTAGTCTCACACAAGGTCGACAAGTGAAGTATTGACTCCAAGCATGACAAAAATTACAAACTAAGTCAACATGGTGAGTGAAACCCTTGGATCACATAGGTGTGTCTTGAAGGGAATGTCATAGGGTAATATAGAATGAAAATAAATAAATTTAAACATCAAGAGAATTTAATAAAAATTTAGAATACTTTAGAGGATAAATTGAATACTTAGATTTTGTTAGAAAAGAGAATATAATTATATATTAAATTATGAATAGGAACATAATAAAACATAATTTTAAATGCTCATACCTAATTAAATTATAATAATGGGCCTAAGGGAAATTAGACTAAATAAAATATAGAAAAGGGAGAATAAAATGTAAGACATGTGCACAATGTGTTCATGAATTAAATAAAAAGTTTTTTTAATTAAAATAGATTATTTTCACGAGGAAATGTGGTGTCAATTTAGAGTTAGAGTCCTAAGTCAAACTAGACTCTAAATCCTAACTAAGAGAAGAGTCATAATCAAACTCCAAATGTAATTTAGTTAGGATACACAATAAAGGAAAAATTGGGGAATTAAGGGACAACTAGGAGAAAATCTAGGAACTAATTGTAGAGGTGAGGAAAAATTCAAAAATTATTTATTTAAAAGAAATTAAAACATGTGAAACTTGAGGGAAGTGTAATATGTGTTGAGGGTGATTAATATATAAATTAATTATTAAAAAATATTTAATTATGCATGAATTGACAAATGTGAAGGTAAAAATTCTTATAAAAAGAAGGGAGAGGAAGAAGGGACCCTATTGTTGGATGATTGAAATGTTGTAAAAAATTTGTGACTAGTTTTCTTGTGTGAGTTCGGCTACGAGTTTTGAGAAGAGGTGTAAGCCTCTCCTTGTGAGGTAAATCTTGATCTACGAATTTGATTTCTTTGTGTGACCCCTTTGCCGCTTGAGGGGCTAAGGGGGTAAAAGAGTACCCCTAGCATTCTCTGGGAGGTACCAGTGAAGTCATTTGATTAGCAGGCGAAAGGAAGGACATAGCACAAGATTCCAAGTTGAATATCATCCTCAAATATAAAAAATATTTTGTTCATGGTTGTTTAATTGTTGATATTCTCATGCTTGAATTTTTTTCTCTTTTTCTCTCTCTCTCTCTCACGGTTGCCCATCTAGTTACCTCATAATTTTATTTGTATTATTTTGGTCTTTTGTTGTGGAGTTATTATTTAAAATCACAAAAGTAAAGGTATAAGGTTCGTTTTACATTTAATAAAATATATCTTTTGTCGTCGGGTCCTCAAGCAAACTTGTTTTATAAATTTGTTTCACGAAGAAATTTATGTTTCTTGTTTGGGTAGATGATAATTTGTTCCTATGATTTGGGTAGTTTTGCATCGAGTTCTCTACTTTTTGTAGGGAATAAACCTTGATTTATTATGTTTGTGTGGCTGAGATCATGGTCTTATGATTTGGTCATTGAAAAATTTTGTTCCTGGGTGCATTGTGGTTACTGTTGTAAAAACACTTTGTAATTCCAATCTATCAATACTCTTGTAATCGCGACTAATGATTCCTTGCATTAAATAAATGTTAACTTGAAGGGTCATAAAACAATCTTGTTTTCAGGATTGGGTCATCAAAAATCTTAATTTCATTTTCATTGTTTGGCTATGAAGATAAACTTATTTTCTAAATTGAGTGACTAAGAAACATCGTTTTTACTTTTGAATACAAAGATGTGTCCCTCTTTTGATTTAGGCTTCTGAAAAATTTAGTTTTCTCATTTTGTTCACTGAGAAAATTTGGTGTTCCTTTCACATTTGCTGTAACATCCCACTCTTGTGTGTAGTGAGAAAACTTATTCTTGAAGACACTTTCTCACAAGTGATCCAGATTATTATACTTTTGGGCATTTGATTATGATTATGAGGTGTTATGAATTGATGACATGTTATTTTGTTGCATTGACATAGACATGTGCTATTGATTCGGTTTACCTGAGTGTGTAGGATTTTGGACCTCGAGGATGAAGAGGCATCGATGGAACCCCTTGGACTCCAAATTGAGCCAGGGAGTGGACTATTAGGGTTTGATTGTTGTATATATGACATTTGTGCATCTGATTAGATGATATGATTATCGATATATTTCTGACATGATTCGTTGATGATGCAGGTTGATGATAGCTTGCCAACCAGACTCACATGTGGAGTAGAGGGGTCATGCATGAATAACAGATATGTTGAGGGAGAGGTGTGGACAGTAGCCCTGGCACAACCTACTCACACTCCTGTTGTGGCTCGAACTGTAGGTTAATGACTATCTAGTTCGAGAGGATCCACGATGTCATGAGGATAGACTACGATAGTCGCTCACAAGGATTCTAAGGGGCACACAATAAGGTAGGGGACTTATTCCTTATAGGCCCTTAGTCTCACACAAGATCACCTAGAGGAGTATTGACTCCAGGGGTTTTTGATGTCTACCAATTCAGTCAAGAGGCGAGTGGCACCCTGGGAGCATGTAGTGCATCCTGAAGGGCACATCGCGCAAGGGAAACAGAATAAGGCGAGTGGCATCCTTGCAGAACCTAGTGCATCCTGAAGGGAACATCACGTTGTTATTTAATAAGTGGATAAACCTAGATGGCTTTAGGATGAATAATGTGTTAAGGAAGATTTAAAACTTTTCCCCTAATAAATTGTCGCCCAGCCTAGGAAAATAAAATCTAGGTCTAAATTATACTTGTGATAAAAAAATTATCTATTTATTAAATATATATATATATAATAAATAATAATGATAATCTTCATTAATCTTGTGACAAGAAGGGGGTAAGAAATTAAATTGATTTATAAAAATCTTTTGGGATAAAATTTAAAAAGGGGAAATAATTGTTTTACTATATTATGCTAATTAAAAATGTATTCATTAAAAAGAAAAAGGGAAAAAGGGTAAGTTTCTGCACATGCCTTTTTGAGTTTCAATAAAAAAAGGAAAGAGGGAAATCTAAAATAATTAGGAAACTAGGAAAAAGAGGCAAACATAAAAAGAAAGGGGAAACACAAGGAAAAAGCAGATAGTCTAACTTAGTAAGGTATCTCGCATTTAAGAACTTTCTAATTTAAACTCAACTAGTAAATTAATAAGGGGGAAAGTCATTAAAACTTATAAGGGGATATGGGGATACCTTGAAATGATTCTAGGAGTGCCTTTAGGTGAGTGAGGGAAACAGGGGTAATTAATTAATTAGTGAAATTAATTTATGCAAGAATGAAGGGGATGGTTGACACTTGTATGGGTAGGATTTTATGGATTAAATTATTAAACTTTAAATTAAATGGGATTTTGGGAAATTTAGGTACTTCGAAACTCTATATAATGGAGGGAGGAGAAGGATGATCATGTCTTCTATTATGCGTAACATTACACTGCAGAAATTTATACTTGACTAACTTAGCTTGTGGGAGTTGGGATACCCAGCTCAGTGAGGAGTGGTAGCTTGGCCTTGTGAGGCGAGCTGGGAGCTAGTTGATTATTTGGTTAGTGTGTGTGGCCCCTTTGTGGCTCGAGGGGATAAGGGGGAAGAAGAGTACCCCTAACATTGGCTGGGAGGTACCGATGAAGTCTCATTGATCGACAAGAGGAAGTTGCACGAAGTGCGCGAGACATCAACTCAGAGCTGGCGATTGGGCAACAATACGATTCCCTTATTTCTGCATGGTATATTTTTAGTAGGATTTTTCTTTTAGTTCTACATGTTTAATTGGGTAAGGAAAATGATTTCTTTAGCATTCTAGTTGATGACTAAAATCTTCACCATAGAATTTAGCTTGATGCTGATTTCCCATGGCCTTCGATCCCTACATGTATTGACCATCTTGTGGTTTATTGATTGTGATGATTGCAGCTTATTTTTTCCTTTGCCCCTATCTCATTAGTCTACGCTTGAGCAATCAGCTAGGAGCCTAATCTATGGTCATCACTTTGGCATTAATAGACCTATGGATCTCAACTCCCTACTTTTCTATGCGTGGATCATAAGTGAAGGATGTTCCCGCCAGTCGTCTACCCTGTTGATTGTTCTAGGTAGTGTGTAGTCTTGCGCCTTGATGCATTTAATTAACCCTGCAATTTTTTATTGATGGCAAAATTTATTTAACTATGGGCTTTTACACCTGCTAGAGATTTGTTTTCATTACCTTTTAACATGTTTTAAAGGAAAAATTTGGCCTACGATTTTACACCTACTAGAGATTTGTTTTCATTACCTTTTAACTTGTTTTAAAGGTGAAATTGGGCTTGCATTCTTACACCTGCCAATGATTTGTTTTCATTACCTTTTAACCTGTTTTAAAGGTGAAATTGGGCCTACATTTTTACACCTGCCAACGATTTGTTTTCAATACCATTTAACTTGTTTTAAAGGCAAAATTGGGCCTGCATTTTTACACCTGCCAGCGATTTGTTTTCATTGTCGTTTAATATGTTTTTGGAGGAAAATTTGGGCCTGTGATTCTATCTACCTAGACAGCGAATTCCATTCCAATTTAAACTGTTAAGAAGGAGAAATTGGCCCTGGAGTTTTATTTGATCTCAAAATTTTCTCTTTGGGGAAATGTGAATCACCTGCCAATGTTGGTACAGTCGTAGGACAACAATTTATAACTTCTTATGACTGAGATTTGTTGTCTGGCAACGTTTTTATTGTGATAAATTACCACTATGGTTTACCCGAGCATCCATACCTTAATCCACAACAATTTATTACATGTATTCTAAATTATTTGGACAATGATACCATTCTATTTTATGGGACAACTATGACAGGTGTAACTCATAGCCTTTGTTGTGTCTACGCTTGAGATGGCTAAATGAAGGCATTGGGAATAGCTCTGATCAACGTGGTTTATTACACATTATTTTTTATATCCTTTACACTCTATTGTACATATTTAGCCTTACACCTTTTCACACTAATTCCATTTTTATCTTATATTAATTCTTCCTATCCCATCTTTAAATGACAACATTTAAGTATTTTTAACTTAGCAATTTCACGTACTTAACTTACAGCCTTCTCACATAATTTAGTAGACAGTAACTTCATTGATTGACAACGACCTATTTAGAGACAGCCATCGGTAGTGTTGGACATCGTGAATTTTGGTTGTTGACTTCGTTTTAGCAATTTGATGATTTTCTTCTTGGGCGAACTTTAGCAGATTCACTAACCATTATAAAACTTGTTTTATGAATTCTTAGCTTGATAGTGAAATCATCCTGAGGAAAATGCTTAGATATGTTTCAGTATTATAATTAAAAAATGACATGGACAATAAAGGTATGCAAGTTTCCTTATGTAAGGAAAAGAATTAAACGTATGCAGTTTCAGTTTTAAAGGATAGCGGTAGACACTTATCTCATATGGGGATTTGGATTAGAGTTTCATCGAGTTGTGTGTTAATAATAATCTTTTACCATGTTCAAATTGATTTCACTACGCAAGAAATTCTAGCACTGTTTGCATGTCTTATTTGTCTTGTCGACTTGTTGGTTTGGTGCTAGGGATAATCGTCATGTGTTTGGACGGTTAAGTTGATCTCCTAGCGCATTGGTTTTAGGCAGTGTTGAGGGTATTTTTATGTTCTTGCGCCACAGTTGTAGTCATGCCTATCGCCTGGCAATGATATGATCCCCGATGAGGGGATAATTATGTGCCCTAATGAATAGAGGCGAACAATGAATTGGCCAGAGTTAGTGCTACCCATTGTGGTCATTTGTCATTGTAGTTTTATGGATGTCAGGTTGTAACGCCTTTACACATTTGGTTTGGAACGCCTTACAGGGTCTAGTTATTGGTCGTCAAGGCCGTTGGCTCAAGATTGTGGATGTTGTCCCTTAGTCTGTAGGCATCATCATGTTCATGTCGGGAGGGTAGTCGTGTCTGTCTGTCCTTGATTTCCACATGTTCCACCCAGACGTTCGATGTGATAATGTTAAGTCATTGTTGTATGTTGCCTGATCTGTAGGCATTGTGTTCATCGTCTAGGTGTCATTAACCATGTCGCCATCATCTTACTTCCCGAAAACTAAAAAAAAAATTGCACCTTGCTTCGCATGTAGTCGTAATGATAAGGGGTTGTTACACATGGTATCAGAGCGGGTTCAACCCTATGACTATGGATCACCAGGATTTCCACTACAGTAAACCTATGAGTATTAACCCTTGCATCAATTAAAAACCTTAACATGTCCTTGAGGGATCGCATTTAGAGGACGCCTCAGAGGTTCACGATGTGGTTCCATGGAAGGAGGTGCTACGTATCCAAAATTTCTTGCACCCTCAGAGTCGAACCCCCAAGGAGAATAATATGCCCTTGTGATGTATTCACTTGTCATAAGGGATGATGATGGTCTAACAAGGCCCTTATAGGTAATTTCAAAGGGACTTGATTCACCATCGGCACTGAGATGAGGCCAAGGCACTTGTACCCCTAAGGGTCCACAACGCACCCTAGCTAGTACCATGACCATCCACTGAGAACTTGAGAGGGTTGAGTTCTCAAGTCCACGAGGGTCATAGAAGAATGTATCATCGAGGCATGGTCATAGAGAAAGGATATGTGCTTCACGTTTCATGATTACGACCTCCAATATGAAGGTCTGAATGGTAGTATTCAACTAAAGGGGAGTGCTCTTCTATGGCGGAAGATGCTCCTGCCCCTTTCGAACAGGGTCATCGATGACGTGTCATGGGAACTATTCGAGGAATGGTTCTTGGAGAGGTATATTTCGGAGGAATTTGTTGAGCGTTAGCCCAATGAGTTCGATGCCTTACAACAAGGCATTCGCATGGTGCCTGAATTCAAGGCCATTTTTGGAGTTGCTTTGGTATGTCCACACTAAATTACCCAGGAACTTAAGGTCAAGAAGTTTGAGTTTGTACTTATTGTTAGAATTCAACTTCTACCTCGGGTACCAGGATTACGGTATCGAAGGAAGTGTGTTGGATTGTGGGAGTCACATACCCAACATTACTGCCCAGAGGAAAGGGTCGGAGCTTCTGGATCAATCAGACCCACTACCGTGGGAGTTTTGGGAAAGGCCCATTGGATTCATGTAGCAGTGAGTAACCACCAGGCAGATCACCAGTTGACTGTGCTTGAGATGTCAGGTGTCATCGTTGATCGGACCCTTAGTATTTGATAGATCCTGGTGCTACCAAGAGTTTCATTTCTAGTGAAGTTCTAAAAGGATTAAGGTAAAGGCAGTTGAATAGGATGAGTGTAGATTTGTAGAGATGGCTTCGGGAGCCAAAAAAAAGGTTGGAGGAAGGTTTACGAGTTGTACCCTTAACCTGGGAGAGTTTGTCACCAGGTTAGACTTTTATGGACTAGTTGGAATCGCATGAGGCTATACTCAACTGTAAGACAAAATGGTTGATCTTGGTCGATGATGAGGGGAAAAGACACGTAATTTTAGGATAGAACCAAAGATTTTCCCTGAGGTTCATCTCTTCCTTGCATCTATGGAAGAGCTTGAGAAAAGGATGTAATCTTTATGTGATCCTTTCGATAAACAATAAGGGAGTAGCGAAAGGTTTAGAACACCCTCTGGTGGTGAGAAAGTTTGCAGACATCCTTCCAGAGAAGTTACCTGGAATGACGTCGAAGAGGGAATTGGAGTTTACCTTAGACCTGAAACCGGGGACTGAACCAATAGAGAGAACGCCTTATCATATGTCAACCCCAAAGTTACAGGAGTTGATCATGTAACTGAAGGAGTTGTTGGACCTAAGACTTTTATGTCTGAATGTGTCACTGTGGGGTGTGCCTGTTATTTTCATATGAAAGAAGGATGGGTCGTGGAGACTCTGCTTTGACTATCGTCAATTGAACAAGGAAACGATCAAGATTTAGCATCCGTTGCTAAGGATTGAAGATCTATTTGATCAAATGAAGGGTGTGATGGTGTTCTCAAAGATCAATTTGTGATCAGGGTATCACCAGTTTGCAGATCAAGGAGGATGATGTCCCTAAGACTGCCTTTAAGACAAGGTTTGAACATTACAAGTTTATTGTTTTACCATTTGGACCCACAAATGCCCCAGGGGTATTTATGAGTTTGATGAACGGGGTGTTCCGCGAGTAGTTGGACAAGTTCGTCCAAGTATTCATTGACGATATTTTGATTTACTCTCGGACAATGGAGGAGCATGAAGAACACTTGTGCTTGGTACTATAGTGTCTGCGAGAGCACAAATTATTTGGGAAGTTGTCTAAATGCTACTTTTATCAATCTAATATTCACTACTTAGGGCATGTCATCTCCGAAAATGGTATCATCATGGATCCAACAAAGTTCGAGTCTTTTATGGAATGGTTTGTGATGACGAATGTCCCAGAAGTACGTAGCTTCATGGGTTTAGCAGGATACTATTGACGACTTGTCGAGGGATTTTCTAAGATAGAAAACTCGATTACAGAGTTACAGAAGAAGAACAAGAATTTTGTTTGGACCGAGAAATGCTCAGAGGCATTTTCGAGGCACAAGGATCTATTGACAACAACACCAATACTAAAGGTCCCTGACACGGACATGGACTTCTTGGTATGCACTGACGCATCCAAGGAAGGCTTAGGAAGAGTCTTGATGCAAGAAGGTCGATTAATCGCTTCCATCTCCAGGAAACTGAGAAGGCATGAGAGGAACTAAGCGAGGCATGATTTGGAGTTGTTAGCCATAGTATATGCCTTGAAGGTTTGGAGACACTACCTTTTTGGATGAAAATTTGAACTAAAGACAGACCATTGTGGACTACAACACATATTTATGCAAAGCGACCTGAACACGCGGAAAAGACATTGGTCGGAATTTCTTAGCGAGTATGAATTCGAGATTACTTACATAAAAGGAACAGTGAACTGAGTGGCGGATGCATTGAGTTGGAGACCACACATATTTTCGGTGTTGTCTCTTGAGATGAATCTACGTGAAAATATTATAACTTTACAGCGTGACGATGACTGGTACAAGGAGATCGAGGGTTTTATTGGACAAAACACGATGATGGTACCAATATTTGAAGGATTTATGTTTGATGACGGTGGATAATGGAGGTTTAAAAATCGGATTTACGTATCACCAAATCACGAGTTGAGAAGCTTGATTCTAAGCGAGGCTCATAGAGCAGTCTACATGGCTCACCCAGGAGTCACGAAGATGAGGGGAAAACTTAAACCCTTTTCTTCTGGAAGGGAGTGAAGGTAGACATAGTAAACTATGTGGCTAGATGCCTAGAATGTCAGCAGGTAAAGGATGAACATAGACATCCAACAAGATTAATATAACCACACGCTATTTCGAAATCGAAATAGGAGGTTATTTCAATGGATATTATTTTTGGGTTTCCACTAACGGCAAGGAGACATGACTCGATTTTCATAGTAGTAGAGACTCTGATGAAGAGTGCTCACTTTATTCTTGTATGTATAATGTATCAGACACCTCACATAGATATATTTTTCATCAGTGAGATTGCCAGGCTGCATGGCGTGCCTAAGAGGAATATATCTGATCAAGGGTCGGTGTTTACTGGATGATTTGGACTATTTTCCAAGAGGCCTTGGGAACCCAACTTAACATTAGTACGGTGTGTCACCCAGAGACTGACAGGCAGATCGAACGAATGAACCAGACCTTGGAAGATGTGTTGCACATGTACATGATGGAACAACAGAAGCATTGGGAAAAATTCTTTCCACCAATATAATTCTCTTATAACAAGAGTTACCAAAGTTCCATTAAGATTGCGTCGTTCGAGTTTCCTTATGGGCGACCGTGTCAAACGCCTTTGAGTTGGGATCGGCTTGAGGATAGGGTCCTGGTGGGACTGGAAGCAATCCAAGAAATGGAATATTAAATGAAAACTAAGACAAAGGATCAAGGAAGTTCCAGATCGGCAGAAGAGTTATGTCGATGTGTGTCATGTCAACCGTAGTTAGGCAATCAAATATTTTTGTGGCTAAAACCGCATAAGAGTTCAATCAAGTTTGGAAAAAGGGGATAAAATATCTCCTAGTTTCATGGGATCCTTCGATATTGTAGAAAAGAGAGGCTCAGGGCCTGTTGACTAGCCTTGCCTGATTCTTGAGGCATATGCCTGATGTCTTTCACGTCTCTGTTTGAGACATTCTGATTAGTGATCCTACCCATGTTTTGAATTGAGCACCTTGCAGATGTCATATGAGGGTGCGCTCATGGCTGAGCCGATACACATCCTAGATCATCGCATTCGACAGATATGGCATCAAACAGTAGATGAGGTCAAGGTCCAATGGGACCACTATAGTCCGCACTCGACAACCTGGGAGGATGCATATGATATGCGCCAACAGTTTCCATTTTTGTTTGTCATATAGACTTATGACACTGTAATACACTTTATTTTGGCACTTATATATGGTGAAACTTCGGGACGAAGTTGAGACCAAGAGGGGGTGTATGTAACATCCCGCTCTTGTGCGCAGTGAGAAAACTTATTCTTGAGGACACTTGCTCACAAGTGATCTGGATTATTATACTTTTGGGCATTTGATTATGATTATGAGGCATTATGAATTGATGACATGTTATTTTGCTACATTGACATAGACAAGTGTTATTGATTCGATTTTCGTGAGTGTGCAGGATTTTGGACCTCAAGGATGCAGAGGCATCGATGGAACCCCTTGGACTCCGGATCGAGTTAGGGAGAGGACTATTTTGGTTTGATTGTTGTATATATGACATTTTTGCATCTGATTAGTTGATATGATTATGGATATATTTCTGACATGATTTGTTGATGATGTAGGCTAACTATATCTTGCCGAACAGACTCACATGTAGAGTAGAGGGGTCACACACGACTACGAGAGATGTTGAGGGAGAGGTGTAGAAAGTAGCCCTGCCACAACCTACTAGCACTCCCATTGTAACTCGAACTGTAGGTTAACGATTACCTAGTTTGAGAGGACCCATGATGTCGTGAGGGCAGACTATGATAGTCGCTCATGATGATTCTAAGGGGCGCACAATAAGGCACGGGCCTTATTCCTTAGAGGCCCTTAGTCTCTGACAAGATCACCTAGCAGAGTATTGACTCCAGGGTTTTTTTATGTCTACCAAGTCATTCAAGAGGCAAGTGGCACCCTTGGAGCACGTAGTGCATCCTGAAGGGCACGTCGCACACGGGAAACAAAATAAGGTGACTGGCACCCTTGGAGCACCTAGTGAATGCTAAAGGGAACGTCAGATTGTTATTTAATAATTGGATAAACCTAGATGGCTTTAGGACGAATAATGTGTTAAGGAATATTTAAAAAATTTTCCCTAATAAATTGTCGCCCAACCTGGGAAAATAAAGTCTAGGTCTAAATTATACTTGTGATAAAAAAATTATCTATTTTCTAATATATATATATATATATATATAATAATAATAATAATGATAATATTCATTAATCTTGTGACAGGAAGGGGGTAAGCAATTAAATTGATTTATAAAAATCTTTTGGGATAAAATTTAAAAAGGGAAAATAATTATTTTACTATATTATGCTAATTACAAATTTATTCATTAAAAAGAAAAAGGGAAAAAGGGTAAGTTTCTGCACATGCCTTTTTGAGTTTCAATAAAAAAGGGAAAGAGGGAAATCTAAAATAATTAGGAAACTAGGAAAAAGAGGGAAACATAAAAAGAAAGGGGAAACACAAGGAAAAAGCAGATAGTCTAACTTAGTAAGGTATATCGCATTTAAGAACTTTCTAATTTAAACTCAACTAGTAAATTAATAAGGGGGAAAGTCATTAAAACTTGTAAGGGGATATGGGGATACCTTGAAATGATTCTAGGAGTGCCTTTAGGTGAGTGAGGGAAATAGGGGTAATTAATTAATTAGTGAAATTAATTTATGCAAGAATGAAGGGGATGGTTGACACTTGTATGGGTAGGATTTTATGGATTAAATTATTAAACTTTAAATTCAATGGGATTTTGGGAAATTTAGGTACTTCGAAACTCTATATAATGGAGGGAGGAGAAGGATGATCATGTCTTCTGTTATGCGTAACATTACGCTGCAGAAATTTATACTTGACTGACTTAGTTTGTGGGAGTTGGGATACCCATCTTGGTGAGGAGTAGTAGCTCGGCCTTGTGAGGCGAGTTGGGAGCTAATTGATTCTTTGGTTAGTGTACATGGCCCCTTTGCAGCTCAGAGGGGTAAGGGGGAAGAAGAGTACCCCTAGCGTTGGTTGGGAGGTACCAGTGAAGTCTCATCGGTCGGAAAGCGGGAGTTGCATGAAATGCGCAGGACATCAACTCAGAGAGGGCGAGTGGGAAATGGTACGCTTCCTTTATTTTTGTATGGTAGATTGTTAATATGATTTTTCTTTTAGTTCTGCACGTTTAATTGGGTAAGGAAAATGATTGTCTTAGAATTCTAGTTGATGATTGAAATTTTCCCCATAGCCTTTAGATTGATGTTGATTTCACATGGCCTTTGATCCCTACATGTCTTGACCGTCTTATGGTTTATTGACTGTGATGATTGCGGCTTATTTTTTCCTTCGTCCCTAGCTCATCAGTCCATGCATGAGCAGTCGGCTAGGAGCCTGATGTATGGTTGTCACTTCGGCATTAATAGAACTATAGATCTCAATGCCCTACTTTTTTGTGCATGGATGATGACTGAAGGATGTTCCTACCAATCGTCTACCCTTTTTTATTGTTCCAGGTAGTGTGTAGTCTTGCACCTTGATCCATTTAATTAACCCTGCAATTTTTTATTGATGGCAAAGTTTATTTAACTATGCGTTTTTACACCTGCCAGAGATTTGTTTTCATTACCTTTTAACCTGTTTTAAAGGCAGAATTGGTCCTGCGTTTTTACACCTGCCAGGGATTTGTTTTCATTACCTTTTAACCTATTTTAAAGGTGAAATTGGGCCTCTGTTTTAACATCTGCCAGTGATTTGTTTTCATTACCATTTAACCTGTTTTAAAGGCGAAATTGGGCATGCGTTTTTACACCTGCGAGCGATTTGTTTTCATTACCGTTTAACCTGGTTTAAAGGCCAAATTGGGCCTTTGTTTTTACACCTTCCAGCGATTTGTTTAATTACCGTTTAACCTATTTTAAACGAAAAACTGGGCCTGTGATTCTATCTACCTGGCCAACGACTTCCATTGCAATTTAAACTGTTAAGAAGGCGAAATTGGCCGTGGAGTTTTATTTGATCTCTGACTGTTTTCTATTTGGAGAAACGTGAATCACCTGCCAACGTTGGTACAGTGGTATGGCATCAATTTCTAACTTCTTATGACTGATATTTGTTGTCTGGCGGCATTTTTCTTGTGATAAATTACCACGATGGTTTACTCAAGAAACCATACCTTAATCCTCGACAAATTATTACATGTATTCTAAATTATTTGGACATCGGTACCATTCTGTTTTATGGGACAGCTATGATAGGTGTAACTCATATCCTTTGTTGTGTGTGTGCTTGAGATGGATGAATGAAGGCGTTGGTAATAGCTCTGACCAGCGTGGTTTATTACTCCGCGTTTTTGATATCCTTTACACTCTGTTGTACATATTTACCCTTACACCTTTTCACACTAATTCCAGTTTTATCTTATATTAATTTTTCCTATCGCATCTTTAAATGACAACATTTAAATATTTTTAACTTAGTGATTTCACGTACTTAACTTACAGCCTTCTCACATAATTTAGTAGACAGTAACTTCATTGATTGACAATGACTTATTTAGAGACAACCATCGGTAGTGTTCAACATCATGAATTTTGGTTGTTGACTTCCTTTTAGCAATTTGATGATTTTCTTCTTGGGTGAACTTTAGTAGATTCACTAACCATTATAAACCTTGTTTTATGAATTCTTAGCTTGATAGCGAAATCATCCTGAGAAAAATGCTTATATATGTTTCAGTATTATAATTAAAATATGACATGGACAATAAAGGTTTGCAAGTTTCCTTATGTAAGGAAAACAATTAAATGTATGTAGTTTTAGTTTTAAAGGATAGCGATAAGAACTTATCTCATCTGGGGATTTGGATTACAGTTGCATCGAGTTGTGTGTTAATAATAATTTTTTACCATGTTCACATTGATTTCGCTACGCAAGAAATTCTAGTGTCGTTTCCATGTCTTAGTTGTCTTGTCGATTTCTTGGTTGGGTGCTAGGGATAATCGTCATGTGTTTGGATGGTTAAGTTGATCTCCTAGCGCGTTGGTTTTAGACGGTGTTGAGGGTATTGTTATGTTGTTGTGCCACAGTTGTAGTCACACCTATCGCCTAGCGACGACATGATCCCTAATGAGGGGATCATTACGTGCCCTAATGAATAGAGGAGAATGATGACTTGGTTGGAGTCAGTGCCACCCGTTGTGGGCGTTGCTCATTATAGTTTTGTGTATATCGGGTTGTAACGCTTTCACGCGTTTGGTTTGGTGCGCCTTAGAGGGTCTAGTTACTAGTCGTCAAGGACGTTGGTTCGGGATTGTGGATGTTGTCCCTTAGGCTGTAGGCGTCATCGTGTTCGTGTCGGGAGGGTAGTCGTGTCTGTTTGTCCTTGATTCATGTTCCACCCAAATGTTCGATGTGCTAATGTTAAGTCGTTGTTGTTTGTTTCCTGATCTACAGGTGTTGTGTTCATCATCTGAGCATGGTTAACGGTTTCGGCATTATCTTCCTTCCTAAAAACAAAAAAAAAATTGCACCTTGCTTCGCTTGTAGTCACAACGATAACGAGTTGTTACATTTGTTGATGGGAAAAGTCCTTATAGACTCAATTGGATTACTGAGGACGATTATTTATCAATTAGATCGTTGAGTATAAGAATACTTACTCATTAAGAAAATATTTTCCTCTAAGTTTCATTTTATTTCTTATTTCGGTTATTGTTTAAATTCTAACCTTACTTCATTAGCTTCTCGAAAGATCTCACTTTCCTTAGATCGGTTTGTGGAGAACTCTTGTTTCTAGGACTGGGATTTAATGCAATTACGTGTTTTAGATGTTTACTTCTTTTTATGATTAGAAATATCTAACTGGTGGGAAAAGCATGTACACGTATCCAGTAAAATTTTGGTCATTGGTTATGTTACAACCTAAAACTTCATAAGATTTGAATTATTTACAATTTATTTTGTAGATTAGTAACTGGATTCAATCTCGGTCTCAGGATGTTAGAATGCGTCCAAGAGAAAATTTATGAAATGTTTCTTCTTGCAGCCATCCGATTCGATCTTCGATTATGTGGTGCTTGAATGATGTTAAAAACTTTCAATGAAGATAGAAAATTGAGAAAATATCCCATCTTCTGATGATGCTTGATTGTCATTTAAAACATTAAACGATGAAACATTATAAAAATGACCTTTTCGTAGTTACCGGATCGATCTTTTGTCTTGTAATTCTTAATTGTGGTGATAAACTTTAGATGATAATAAAAATTACCCGAAACTTGTGTGTCTCTGATTAAATGCATATCTTTTGTCTGTGGCATTGATGTTATTTTATTTTGTTCATGTACTATATTTTTGTAGAAAGTAATTGAAAAATTAACATAAAAAATTGTCGAGCAACAACACATCGCACCCTTGAAAACATAGCAATGGAAATTACATAGATATTTTATCAAGTTTTTATAGGCAATCCTCATGGCTTGTAATTATTACGCCGAAAGGCGTACATCTATTAACAATGGGCAGATTTAATCAATAATAACTCTAATAATAACTCTAGATTTATATATATATAATGACGTTCACCATGCTGGAAATTTCGTCACCTATTAAATAACTCTAAATTTATATATATATAGAAAGACGAAGAAACTTCATAAATCATCATCGAGATCCTTATTTTTCCGAGTCCCAGTTTCTGACTCATCTGTTCGTGGTTAATATCAGCATTGCACAAAATAATATCTTTGATAAATATGAAGTCTTATTACAAACGACCTTCACTGTATAAGGATTAGCATGGCATGGAAGTACGCAATTGCTCTGCTCGCCCTCGCTAACCACTAGATCAACCCATAGATGATTTCTCCGAGTCTTATTGAAGGCTAGAATTATCCTTTAACCTGATTTGAGTTGGGAACAACGAAGAAAAAACAAAAGAGTAGAATAGAGATAAACTTATTTTTCGATGCTCACCACCTGAAGATGGTTAAATTCCTTTACTCCTGCACTATCTTGATACCTTTGAATTTATTTAATATGTAAAGTGGCAGTTAAAACTAGCCAAAATTTAGTAGTTAGTATTAATGCAACAGTTAATATTATTGTAGTGGAATTTATCACATGTAATTAAAACACAAGTTAAGATTCTCTTCATATATATTTATATATTAATATTCATAATATAAATGCATTGTAAAATTAGATGTATATAAATAGAAAAGAAAGTGTTATGGATTTAATGATTTTGTTTTAGAATTTATATAATGATTTATATGCTATTGATTGATAATAATACTCTATAATAATTACTTTTATGTTAATGATTTTATTAAATGATTGTTATATTAATGAAAATGAAAGCAAAATAATGGTTTTTACAATTTTAAATTAATGGTCTTAATGGAATATACTTTATGACGTGCGTTTTTGACATAACTAATCTATGGCGCAAATTACACAACTTGTGTAAAGTAGTTAAACAATTTACATGTATACATTATTGTTACACTATATGGAATCATAGGATTTATTGTCATATTTTCTTTAGTTCTTGATTAAATCTAATTGTCTTTTTGTAACGATGATTTATTACTATGCTTAGAATGTTGAAATTCGTGATTGTAGTTGTAATTTACTCGATGAATATCTAATTAATGTTTAAATTTTGTATTTACTCACCTATTGTTGAATGTATCAAGACGGTCGTTACATATGGTATCAGAGAATGGTTCCACTGTACGACACCTGACTCGTTATGACTTTCAATGCATTTTTTAAATTAATAAATATCGCTAATATAAATTGAAATAGTTTTATGACATGTATCATGGTTAGGGAACGAACGATGAATAGATGTGGGGGAAAGAGAGGAAGAGGTATGCCTCCTCCAAGTACATCTACGCCTGAGGGATCTTCTCCATAGGGAGAAGAGAAGACTACCGAGCAAGAGCAAGTTGTGATGGGCGATGTCATGGGTATGATGAGGTATTTTAAAAAGAAGTCAGAGGCGTTGATAAATCACCTTGATCATGATGAGGGTAGAGGATCTGCACCCAATCAAGATTCACAACACCCTCTTGTAGCTAGTGGTGGTGTTCATAGAGAAATCGATAAGGTAAATTTTCCCAAGTTCTGGGATTGCACGGATGGTTTAGCCATCAAAAATTGGTTGGAGAATATGAAAATGTGTTATTCATTGCGTGATTATACCTCCAACATGAAAGTTTGTATGGAGCTCTTTCAACTTAAAGGGAGTGCGCTTATTTAGTGGAAGACACTCTTATCACAATTGAATATGCCCATTGAAGATGTGTCTTGGGAATTGTTTGACGAGCGATTCTGAGAGAGGTACTTATATTATGAATTCATTGAGTGCCATATCAATGAATTCAAAACTTTACGACATGGTATCCGTATGGTACCTAACTATGAGGCTATATTTATGGATTTTCTCATATATTCTCTGCATCTAAAGATTGAAAAGTTAAAAGTGAATAAGTTTTTTTTTGGTATCAACTACAACATTTGTGCTAAGGTGAGGATTCTAATGCCTCATAATTTGCATGATGTAGTACATAAATATTTTATCGTTGAGGAGGAACTGAACAGTGGAGGTCACAGTATGAATCCTTCCTAGTAGATAGGACAAACTCCACTTAGAGTGTCCCAACAACATACAACTGTTAGATCGACTTATGGGCACCATGATACACCCGACGAACCTGTATTTTCTACACTGCGTACAAAATTTATTAATCAGAGGAATCTATATAGAGCATCATTGCAACAAAAACTGAATCATCCTCAGTAGAAGCAATAGGATAGAGCTATTCTGCATAACAAATCAGTAACCCAGAGCCCTAGACCAAAAAAAATCCTCTAGAACTAGGAGCACCATCCCTAATAATGAATGTTGGACTTGTGGAGAACCCCACTATCATAGAGATTGTCCTATCGAGAAGGAAATAGCTACTAGATCTATAGTAAATACAACAATAGGATATCTGGGTAAGGCCCATAGGATTCATGATGCAATTAATAACCGTCACATTGAGCATCGATCTACAGTACTTGAGACTTCAGGTATTATATCAGATCAACAGTTTAACATCATTATAGATCCAGGTTCTACTGAGAGTTTTGTTTCTAGTGTTGCACTCAAAATAATTAAGGTGAAGGAAGTGGAACAAGATGAGTTTAGATATGTATAATTCACATATGGAACCAAGAAAAAAGTTGGAGAAAAGGTTAAAGATTGTAAAATTAATTCGGGTGAATTTGTCACAAGTGTAAACCTTTTTGTCACAACCTTGGGATCCTACGACATTGTGATTGGAATGAGTTGGTTAGAATTGCACAACACAATACTTAATTTTAAGACAAAATTTTAAGTTTAATTGATTATTTAGGACAATATAGAGTAATTGTAGGAAGAAATCAATGAGTATCCCTAAGATTTATTACTTCCTTACAATTGAAGAAAAATATGTGCAAGGGATGTAATATGTATGCCATTTTAGCTCTTACTGAAACGAGTGTCACAAAAATATTGGAAGACTTTTCATTAGTATTGGAGTTTTTTTATGTTTTTCCTAAGGAACTATCAGGTGTATGGCCAAAAATGGTATTGGAATTTACTATAGATTTAAAAAGTAGAACAAAACCAATTGCAAGAACACCATATTGGATGTCGACACCTGAATTGAAAGATTTAAATATGTAATTGAAGGAGATATTATATTTGAGACTTATACATCCAAGTGTATCACTGTGGGGTGCACCAGTAATTTTTATAAGAAAGAAGGACGAATCATGGAGGCTTTTCATTGACTATCATCAATTAAACAAAGCCATGATTAAGAATCAATACATGTTACCAAGGATTGATGACTTATTTGATCAAATGAAGGGGGTGACCGTATTTTCAAAGATTTATTTGACATCGGGATATCACCAGTTACGAATCAAAGAGGAAGACATTCCTAAACCAATGTTTAAAACAAGATTTGGACATCACAAATTTGTTGTATTACCATTTGGTCTGACAAATTCCCCTGGTGTATTCATGAGTTTAATGAATGGGGTATTTCATGAATACTTGGTCAAGTTCATACATGTATTTATTGACGATATATTAATTTAATATTGGAAAAAATAGGAGCACGATGAACATCTGAGATTAGTTTTGCAGTGCTTAGAACAAGTTGTACGGAAAGTTGTAAAATTTTTCATTTTATCAGACGAAGATTCATTATTTGGGACAAATTATTTCTAGAGAAGGTATCATTGTGGATCCAGCAAAGGTATAGGCTATTACAAATGGCCAACACCGATGAAAATGAAATAAGTAAGTAGTTTTATGGGTTTATCAGGTTATTATCAATGCTTTGTCGAAGGTTTTTCAAAAACAACAAATCCAATTACGGAATTGCAAAAGAAGAATAATAATTTTGTATGGTCAGAGAAATGCACTGAAGAATTTAATAAGCTAAAGGAATTATTAACAACAACATTTATCTTGAAGGTCCGTGATATAGACAAGGAATTCATTGTTTGCAATGACGCATCCAAGGAAGGACTGGGTGGAGTACTAATGCAAGAAGGTCGAGTTATCGCATATATTTCCAGGAAACTAAGAATTCATGAAGTGAATTATGCAACACATGATTAGGAATTATTAGCAATTGTTTATTCCTTATGAGTCTGGATGTACTACCTTAGTGGATGAAAATTCAAATTGAAAACTAATCATATTGGATTGCAACACATTTTTACACAAAGTGACTTGAACACACAACAAAGACATTGGTCAGAACTTTTAAGTGAGTATGGTTTTGAAATAATGTATATTAGAGGAACATTTAATAGAGTAGCATATGTGTTCAGTTGGAATGTAATATCCTCAAATTTTAGAATATTAAATTCTAAGTGAACTTTGAAATAAACTTCCTTTTTTGGAAAATTCAGATTTGGAAATTATTTGCCATTTATGGAAAATCCAAATTTGGAATTTTGATTGTTGTAATTAATTATTTTATGACTATTGGGAAAATATTTGATTTTCCCAACTGTCCTCTTTTATTTTACATATGTGTAATACAAAATTTTAATAAATTAAATGTTGGAAGACAAATGGAACGGCTAGGTTAAAAATAGTTGACCATGACTCCATGAGTGGGGAACAGGTTTGAATTACCTCAAGGATGATTTTTACAAGTGGCAGAAGTGGAATTTGGCCACTAGCAGCCCCTAAAAATCAAGGATTTGTAAAGTTTTGGATATCCCCAAGGAGGGAAGGAAAGACCTAGGCACAAGGATGCATATTAAGAACAACATATGGAGGGGGCAAGACATTGCTTAGTATGTTGGGAAAATAAACCATTTGTTGTTATGAACATTGTTAGTGTGAGGAAAAGGAGTTCTTTGGTCTGTGGATGGTAACTATAGCTAAAGAGGATCATTCAGATTTCCTTTGTGGACTCATGGCCAGGCTAGGGGGTGAACAGGACAAGTGAACTTGGTTGTTCTGTTCTATGGTTGGGTGGAACGTGGTTGTTCCATTTGTATTCTAGCATCAAGTTTTAGATATGTATTTCATCTTGTATTCCTTTGTCAATGTTATATTTATGGTAATTATTTGTTAGGAAGATGTTGATTGTGTATACATAAGTGAAATCAATTAGTAGGGACTATATGACCATGTTTTACTATGCCTTATCATAGTTAAATGATACTGAAAATATTGTTTATTTGAAATGTGATGGNTATATATATATATATATATATATATATATATATATATATATATATATATATATATATATATATATATATATGTTCTCATACAAAAAGAAATAGTAGAACTATTTTTATGTTCCTATTGACCATTCAATATATATATTTTTGAGTTACTATTCAAATCTGTACATACATGAACACTGCAAAGAATAGATAGAAAGAATAATCGTTCGAATACATTATTTATTAACACATAAATATAGTGATTTAGTAGAATTCAAAGTATCTTGAAAAAATAACCATTGTATTCAATCTGTTGTAGGAAAATATGCCTGCGGACAAGTCGCTGACCTCTAGAGCTTGACCTTAACCCTAGACAGAAAAATGCTTAACGTGGACACTGACTTCCTTTCAAATCTATTTAAACTAATGCATGAGAAGGGAGGATAACAGAAGTACCTTTTAATCGACGTTTGTCCCTGCACGCTCTGAGTCGCGCTCCAATCTTTTGCTCCTCACTGAGGTCTGTGGACAAAACTAGATACAATCACTTCCTACTCTATTGACATTAGCTTGAAAATAGATCCATCAATAAATGATAATTTCATGTGATATCTGACATGAACTAGAAAGAAATAGGCCAAGTGTGTCATATTAATGAGAATAACGACAACAGTACTTACAATCGTAGATGCGAATGCGACAGCTTCGTCAAGTCCTCTTCGTCTAACCCTTGCCTGAAAGATCCACAACCTGGATAACAACAGCTTCACTGATCACTCTCCTTTGGTTGAATGTCAGTTTCCTCCAAGATCATAAGTTTCATATGTTCAGTTCTTCCCCCTTTCCACCATCACAGAGCCTGTTTATATAGGTTGAGAGGGGCCTAACCTCTTGAGTTATGTTTAGAACCAGTTGGGGACCTTCTCCTTAGATCAGGGATCTTTTGATGAAATCGAGAATTCGAGCACAACTGCCTTCTAATCTCGAATGATCTTCTCCTCATTCGACTCAATGGGCTAACAATTGACCCAGAATAGGGAGTGCTCCCCCAAAAGGGGTATCAGAGCATTGTAGCGCTCCTAGTGTGCCTTGGGAAAGCGCCATCACTCTTAAGATGAGCAGCGCTCCTCCAGAAGGGCCTAAGGGGCGTTATAACGCTGCTTGAATCATAGTAGAGGAGCGCCAGCGCTTCTGCAGCTATAGTAGGGGAACGTTCCCCCTCCAAACCAATGTTTTAGGGCCTCTTTCAAGTGTCAAGAGTTATTTGATTCTAGTAGACCAGTTCTTGATCTTCAAATCACTCATATGAGGTGTCATAAGTGTAACCTTAGTGCCATTATCATGACATCATGTTTGAACATCATTTACGACACTAGTGATCAACTTGCGACACTTACAAAAGTTGTAGGGAAGATGCGACACTTACGACGATTGACAGTGACAATGCGACACTTAGCAATTTTGACGTGTAATAGAATGCCCCCCAAAGTATGAAGTCAGAATATACGAACTGATGACTGAAATACTTTGCAGACGTTCAAGAAAGGGTATAGAGTCAGAGAACCTGACGAAAGCTGCACACAAACATCCGACAAATATCATGACATATTCCAAAACCCAAGGCAGGCATACCTATGCTTGGGTGATCAAGACTTGCAAGATATGGCCGTCATAAAATACACTGCGGATCCATAATCGTATTGGTAAAAAAGGGTATAGCCACCGAAGATACACTGTGGATCTATACTTTGATAACTCAGACTGATCATAGCCACGAAGAATACACAGTGGATCTACGAGATGACAGGACATAGCCACGACCAACACAAAGTGGATCTATGTAACAATGTATGTGTTCTTTGTCCAGAATTCCTTCGCAACCTGGGTGAAACATGTATCAAGGTGAATTACTCAACCCAGGGTCTTCTAACCAACCGCTACGTGATACAATTCTAACCATGTGAATAGATGTCTTGGTGTCGAACATGGCATAACCCACTTGATTACTGGTCAATGAGGTAAACCGTTAACAAGTGCGAGGGAGATCACCATTAATGTCAATGATTCCCAAGGTATCTTAGTACATCCCATCGAACGTGAATAGATGAGCTGACGTCGAAAATTCGTGGAATCATTCGATCAGAGGTCAATGACGTAAACCCACTGTCGAACGTGAGGAGGCCTACCATTGAGGCATGCAGGTCCCAAAGTACTAAATAGTTTCTAAGTATAAATCCCAGATAATGTGTTGAAGTCGACAAGAATAGACTCGTCGAGGGAGAGCCTTGATGTATCCCCCATCAACGACACGAAATAGACATAGAGATGTAATTGGTAGATCAAATGAACATGGACTGACACATGCTTTGAGGAAAGATATTTGGGATGGTTGACTCTCGAGGTGGATACTTCCCTTGAACACTGAGGCACAAAAGAAAAACATGACATGGACCAAAACTGTATAATGGCTACTGTGACTTATGTCAGGTGACCCAAAGGAGTGAAAGGAAACTCAAAGATTGGCTCAGTACAGAGGTTCAACGAATTATGATATGTGCAAAGTGACAAAGTGTCGTGTTCAAGGGCGACTCTAAGAATTGCTAGATGGTGTTCTCAAGAGACTGCTCGGCTTGCTCCTTTCAATTTTTCCCCCATCCAGATAAATGAGTGCCTCTTTTTAATTTAATGAGCTCGAGGAGGATAACACATGCTCGATATAACTCACCTTTGGTAATTTCCTCTTCCTTTATTTAACGAACTGGAAGAAGTAAGGGTTCGGTCCCATATGGGTCTGTCGATGTGTGTTTTAACGAGTCCAAAGACAGAAAACTCGAAGGTTTTTTGGGATTATAGAGTTTGGAAAAACACTTAAAAGAGAACTCTCTCAGTTCCTTTTTCGTACAGTAGTCCATCGAGACCGAAAAAGAGTTAAATTATCGCTCGAAAGACGCCCTTTCTAACCTTTTAACGAGTGTGAAAGGAAGCAAGATCACTCGACAATCTTTTCATATTTAGGGAGTCTGAAAAGGGTTTAAAGGAGACTCCAGGGGGGTTCCTTTTTCGTGTGATCGTATCCATACGGGTCCAAAAAAGAGATAAAACTTTACCCGGTTGCGTTCTCATATTGTCGAGCTTGAGAAAGAACTAAGACTATGCTCATAAATACGACAAGGTGAAGGATGCATTAGAACTGCCAATAAGCCTGCAATGCCAGAAACTAAAAACCAAAGATTAGTGGAGCCATTTTCACCATTAGAGAAACCCAAAAACGACCATAGCTTATGAAAATGAAATTTTATAAATATGAATTGATTTCAAAAACTCATTTACCATTTCATTTGCAAGGATTTTGTGGAGTGTTGGAGAATCTCAATTGGAGCCAAACTTGTTCTTCTCGTTGCCGGAGCTACGGTTGATCGTTTCGCACACCGTTCGAACCAAGTAGGTGTTCATTCTTTGCTCTTTCAATTGTATGGTTCCAAGTTGATCTTTATTGCATTATTAATTTAAAACACAAAGCCCTAGGTTGTCCATTTTGAACCAAATCGGCCTCCTTTTAAAAGTTAATAAAATGGGGGGAATTATTCACGAAAATGTATTGGAAAAGGGTAGTTACGTTGCCCACACCCTAACAAATGATTAGATCGACCATTTTGACCAAAGAAACTTGAAAAAACTCCCCTCATGGGCCCACACACCCCCTCAAAACGTTTTTCATTTTAATCACGTTTTAATCATTGCTTAGTGAATGTTTAAGGGTATGGTGGTTAAAAATGATGATTGGTTACCTTTAGAAGTCATGGGCATTTGTTTTTATTTTTTAAAACGCTTTTTGAAAATTGTCGAAATCACAAAAACGTGGGGAATGATTAAAATTTTGAATTTTTGTTTTGTAGATATATTCGGCAATCATGATCGAGTGGAAAGAGCGGGAAAATGAGATGGATGACATAGCTGCTCTACAGAGTCCCCGTATGTGGGATGCTTTGAGGGCCTGCGGATTACTCAAGTTTTTCAAACTGCAAAAAATGAAAAGCGAGGTTCTACTGCTTGAGCACATTATTGGTATTTGGGACATCATGGAACAGGGATTCCGTATTGGTACACAGCTCCTGACCATCGAGTTGGAGGATGTGTATTTTCTAACCGACCTCTCAAAAAGAGGGGTCCCTATAGATTTTACAGGGCATAGGGCATTACCTGAGCAGGTGGACGTGTATCTGGCACATCATTGTGTTCCGGGAGCAAGGTTGGTAGGGGGCAGGATCCCTATCAAGGATATCCAGGATCTGCCTCTTTGATCCATATTGTTTTCTATCAATAGTGTGACTGGTAGCACTAGTGCTCATTTGGCTTCGAGGTCCCAGGTGGCTTATGGGGTTCAGTGTTTAGAGCCAACACTGTTCAAATGGAGTGTGGCGTTCCTTCGGAATGTGAAGGAACAAATTTCTCGATGCAGGAACGGCCAAAAGCAGTTTGGCTATGGCTCATTCTTAGTCTCGTTTTTCTTAGAGCGCATCCCTCAGATGCAGCCTCAGGTTGCACTGGCAGTGCGACCAGTGGATGAGCCTCGGATGGAGAGGTGGACTAGCCTATCCCCAAGGTTGGTTTCAGAGTCAGAGTTCCATTTTACTGGTGATTTCTTTGCCTGGTTGAGGCGGAAGTTCCTCTGGATTGAGGACTTCCCGTATGTTGATGTAGACTTCCGCGGGAGTATGGATTTGATTCTGCCCGAGGGGGAATATTGGGACGAGTCAGGTAAGAGACTAAGCCATACCTTGTCTATTTTTGTTTTTTATGTTTTTAATGTATATGTATTTTTTTGGGTATGTAAGAGAGTGTTTAACAGATGTTTTGTCTTCAATGTGCAGACAAGGGAGCAGTGCACCCAGCAGACATACCAGTGCCAGGACGTCGTGGCGGTGCCCCAGTTGTAGCAAACCCAGCAGTACCGGTGGTGGGCCTTCGAGAGGTTGAGAGGAACCTCCAAGGCCTTACGATGGGTATCCCTCCTCTGTGGAGAGGGGACGTGCCTTTGCATCTGCAGAGGTATACTGTAGGGGTGCCAGAGAATATCAATTCTCTGTTGAGGCGTGTAGTACACACAGTATTGTATTACTCACAGCACAACGTAGTGTGGGGAGATTAGAGTCTCCCCGAGATCATGTTTTTTGTATGCCTTGTCTGGCGAAGTTGTATGGGTGGATGAGCCCAACATTTTGTTCTCTTATAGACTTTTTGATGTAATGTAAATATTTCAGTCACGCCATAGATATATATATATATAGTTTAGAGTTTTTATGATGCCAATGGTTTGTACATGATGATGTCTGTGATGTGTTTTAATTTACATGTAATGCACAGTTTTTGCTTTCCTTGAATATTATCTGTGGGCTAAATACCGATCCATGATGTAATTGGCTAACGAATCTGAAACACTATTAAGTTCTCTTGGAATGTGTCTATATTCAATGTAATCAAACATTCGTTCGAGATGACAAACTTGCAAGTGTAGACGTAGCAGGATAGGACTACGGATAGCGTAGATGCGGTTGAGTTGATAAACCATTAGTTGGGAGTCTAAGTAAATAATGATACGAGAGATACCTAGGGAGGAGGCTTGGGTTAACAGTCCAATGACAGCGTGATATTCTGCCATATTGTTGGTTGCTGGTCATAAACAGATGCCTCCTGAACTCACCACCTCGTCAAACTAATAAATAACCCATGCTGCCGAGGAAATGTTCTGGGTATGTCGGTTGGCACCATCCGCGAACCCAAAAAAGATAGGAAAGGCAGACGTCATCTACGCATGAAAACACAGGTACAGTCATGAGTGGCAACAGTAAAGACTCGAGCATGCGAAAGAAAAGGCACACCAAACTAAAAATACAATAGTGTACAAAGTACAAACGCTAGGTGATCTAGGCATAGTACTTTTTAAGGTAAAGCCCATTTCGGGGCTCTCCCAAGGAAATTCCATCATGATCTACTAGGTCGTAAGAACCTTTGTGTAAAACACGCTTCACGATGTAAGGACCATGCCACATCGGTTCTAACTTTCCTGTTCCCAATTTATCGTGCGCTTTCTCATAAACGAGGACTAAGTCTCCTTCTGCAAAGGCTCGAGGTTGGATAGATTTGTCATATTGACTCTTGATCCATCTCTGATGTGCCTCATTAACGAGAGCAGCATCACGACGTGTTTCGTCCAGCTTGGATAGGTACAAGAATCGTTCTTCTTCCGCAGAAGTATGGGGCAAGAGTTCTATTTTCAATTTGAGTGATGGAATTTCACACTTGATTGGTAAGACGACTTCAATGCCATAGACCAACTGGAAAGGAGTGAATCTAGTTGAGGTTTTCACAGACGTGCGATAGGCCCAGAGAGAGGAAAACAGTTGTAAATGCCACGATGTCTTGTTTTCCCCCACCATCCGTTGGATCATTCTTTTTAGAACTTTGTTGATAGCTTCAACTTGTCCATTTGCTTGAGGGTAGTAAGGGGATGAGTTTTCATGGAGAAAACCCAATTTGACATGTAATTCGCTCATCATCTGGTTTTTGAAGTGTGCACCATGGTCGGTGACAATGGCATGTGGTACGCCAAAACGAGTAATGATGTGGTTGAAGAGGAATAGAGTTGTAGTACGGCCATCGTTCAGGAAGGTAGGCATAGCCTCAGCCCATTTTGTGAAATAATCGACGATGACGATGATGTAACTGTGCCCCCCGACTGAGGTAGGCTTACACTGTATGAAATCAATACCCCATTTGGAAAAGGGGTCGATGGCAATAATGGGATGCAGTGCAGTAGGGTGGGTTCGTGCCTTCTTGTTGAAGATTTGGCAGGGTGGGCATTTTTTGACGGCCTCGATGCAATCTTTCAAAATCGAGGGCCAAAAGTAGCCGGCACGTAGGATTTTTTGGGTTGTGGCCATCCCGGAAAGGTGACCTCCACAAGCACCAAGGTGACAATCGTTCAGAATGCGTTCAGCCTCTTCATGAATCAGACATCGCTGAAGAATGGTGTCAATACCACGGCGGTACAAAGTGTCGTCGAGGATGAGGTAATGGTGAGAGTGGTGACGTATGCGTCGACTCTCTTCTCGAGAGATGTTGGGATGAAAATGTTAGGTTTGAAGGTAAATGAGAATGTCTCCATACCAAGGGTCAGAGGTGCTGATGAGGAAGAGAGACTCGTCAGGAAGAGGGTCTCTAGGTTCATTGTTTTCATTGGCACTTGGGAGAGCACAGATAAGCTCGGCAAACACCAGGGATTTTTTGGATCACGATCCATTTCGAATATTTGCCCCCAAGTACTTGACGTGTTAAGACGTGGTACATGGGGTTGGCGTCTGCGATTACCATCATGGTGCGTAATAGGAGGTAGTGGAAGAATCGTTGGACAGCAATGACAGCTGCCATAGCCAGTTTTTCGACATGCGAATATCTGAGTTCGGGTCTGGATAAACGCTTGCTCAGATAATAAATCACGTGTTCTTCGCCGTTAGCGTCCTCTTGAACCAACACCATCGCAATGGTGGAAGTAGAAGCGGCCAAGTAAAGGATATAATCCTTTGTATATTCGGGAGGATGTAACAAAGGAGCGTGGGTCAAAGCGTGCTTGAGAGCATCGAATGACCGTTGGGCAGTGTCGTCCCAGATGAAAGGGACGTTCTTTTGTAGTAACCGCATAAATCCTTTAGTGATATCAGCGTAATTGCAGATGAAACGGCGGAGGAAGTTTGCTTGGCCTTACAAACTTTGAAGTTGGGTTAAGTTGGTGGGCGGGGGTAAGGCTAGAATGGCCTTGATCTTTAGGGGATCCACCCTGATCCCGTCTTTGGAGACGATGAAACCGAGGAGTCGGTCGGATTCGACAGCGAAGATGCATTTATGTGGGTTCAGATGAATACGATAGAAACGACATAAAAGGAAAATTGCCCGCAAGTGACTGATATGATCGGGTCGGTTGGATGAATGGGCGGGTAAGTCATCGAGGTAAGGTTCCGCGATATGTTTGATGTCATGGAAAGCATACAACATGGCTCGCTGGAAATTGGCACCAACATTTTTAAGGCCAAAAGGTAGCTTTCAGTAGGCGAAAGTTCCCCAAGGGTAGATGAAGGTTGTCTTATGTTGATTAGCAGGTAAGATTTCGATCTAGTTGTATCCAGAAAAGTCATCCATGAAAGAGATGATCACGCTTCCCATGCAATTGTCGATGATTTGATCGATAAAGGGTGTAGGGTAGTTGTCCTTGGGACAAGATTTGTTAAGATCACGATAATATATGCAAACACGGATGGTCCCTTATTTCTTGGCTACCGGAACGAGGTTAGAGACCCATTCTGTCAAAGGGACGGGGTAGATAAAGCCATATTTTAGAATTTTTTCAACTTGTGCCTTTATAGCTGCCAGTTTTTTGGGGTGAACCGGGCAGAGTTTCTGTCGAATCAGTTTTGCGTCAGGGTAAGTTTTGATTTCGTGTATGACGATGGAAGGGTCAATCCCTGGAATTTCTTCGTAGCTCTAGGCGAAGACATCGCGGAATTCCTTGAACAAAGCGGTGTAAGAAGCCACTTCGTCGGGCGTGCAATTAGCACCAAGATTAATGTTTTCCACGACACCTTCTTTGACTGAAATGTCAATTGTGATTGTGGCAGAGATGTTACCCATGTTCCCCTCAGAGAAAGTATCTTGGGTGAGGATAGGGGATTATGGAGCATCGGTAACATCGAGGGGGAAGACAGATTGTATGTATTGCACTTCTTCTAATGATGGAAGAAAAGAGGATCGATGGTGGTTGTCATCCCAGGGAAAATCGTCAATGCTAAGCATTTCCATGATAGATTCGTCCGAAGGAAAAATGTGGGAAATGTAATCAACGATAGATGATAGGGAGTTCAACCAGGAGGGCATCGAGTAAGTGTCGGGTGCCAGTAAATGTGAAGTGTTCGAAGAGGGAGGTGTGGATTGAATAGCTACGTATGCGGCCTCGGCTGGGCTGAGTGGCATGGTGTCACTGGGTCCACCGAATTCCAAAGGACTAGGCACATTCCAAGGGTCAGATGATTCCAAGGATTGATAGGGAAAAGTCGAGATCATATTGACGACGACAATATGAGGTGTAGTAGGTGGAAGTGGTGTAGGGAAGGTACCCATGAGGCTAGAATCTTTCAATAAGCCAACACCAACACTTTCATACGTAACTAGGTGATCTCCCAAAAAGGGAATATTGTTGGTGGTAGGGATGCGGGCGTCGGGTGTACAAAAATCAAGTTGATCGACGGTGACAATTTTGCCTTGATGAGGGAATTGTACACATCGAAACACCGACGAAGCAACAACAGTCATAGCATAGAACCAACTTCTTCTGAGTAATAGGTTGTAATCGAGGGGAGCGTCGACCACTTCGACATCAACGGTAATAGTTTTTCCGCCCAATTGGACGGCGAGGGATTGCAATAATCCGTGAGGAGGGAAACCTCGTTCATCGAAAGTGCGTAACATCGTGGGGGATTTGTTAAGGTCAGGTGATTTCAAACCTTTCCAACAGGATAGAGACACGACACAGGCGGAGGCTCCCTCATCCAAAATGGTTCGATGGATTTGTTGATTATAAACAACAACATCGATTTGGAAAGCTAGCTAGTGGGAGAGCCACAGTTGATGGTCGTCCAGATTAAACATGATGTAGTTGGATGACTCAGGATCGAAGGCGCCGATAGTGGCTAAGAGCATCCTACGTTGGTTAGGACAGTGTTGTAACACTTCCAATGCGGACATGGCACACGGAGCTTGGGCCAAATATTCTACAATATTGTAGTTTTGGGCGGCTCATGAATTAGGATTGAAAGTGGATTTCCGGATGGTGCTCTTAGGAGGGCGTAATATGGAGTCAAAAGAAGGTTTCTCAATCTGAAGTGGCCCGGATGGAGGGCTAACAAATGGAGGATTGACAGCAGATGGTGAAGGATCTGACGAAGAACCGTTAGTAGTCTTTGGCTTATCGGGTTTAACTGGTGTGTTGTATGTCACAGAACAAGTGGTTAGATTAACCCCATTAAACATGTAAATGTGTGCGCTTGTCGAGGCTTCATCATGGGGTTGGTTGGAACTGCCCCCCGACGTGGGGGTTTGTGCAACCAAAGATTGTTGTTGCGGAGAAGGCTGAGTGAGCACAGCGGGTTGTGAATTTCCCTTAAAAATTTTAGCCACTTCATCGTGATGTGGACAGTCTCGAGTGTAGTGATCGTCACCGCAAATGAGACATGGGAATTTCGGTTTTCGTTGTGGTTGTTTTCCAGTAGTAGGGGTTTATGGTTGGGTCTTGGGTTGTTCATTGTTATTGTTCTTCTCTGTTTTGTTTCTCGCTTTCTTCTTGCCCCCGGGTTGTTGTGAAGGGGTTGATTAGACCACATTCACATCAGAGACTTGAGTTTGGGTGGGGGTAGAAGAGGGTGCAGTCGGACTGGGAGCGGCCGTAGAAGCGGGTCGCTGGACTGTTCCAGTAGACTGAGTAGTAGATTGAGTTTTGACGAAGCCAATAACTCCATCTGCATGCGAAGCAGTCGATGGTTTTGATGGATCATTATTGGGACGGGTAGCGTTCGGTATGAACTCATACAGAGTACCGGATTGCGAATAGACTAAGTCTAAGTACTGAGCTCGGGCGATGGCTTCTTCCTCGGTGACTACGCCGCCCATGGAAACATCACAAGCGATCTTGGGTAGTAAGTATTTCGTGAACCATTCCACTAATAATTGGTCAGGGATGACCGCTTTGATTAGCCTTCGTCGTCTTCTCCATTCATGGATATGATCGGAGATGTGTATGGAAGTTGTCTGATGAAGAGAGGTTAATAGTTCAGTACCCGTCTCGTATCGGATGGGCAGTTGGAAGTGTGTGAGGAAGGACATGGCGAGGGAGTTGAAATCGTAAAAAGATGTGCGTGGTAATTCAATATACCATTTTGCTGCGGAACCCGTAAGTGTCTGTTGGAAAAGACGTAAATGAATAGAATCATCCATAAGGGAGTTGGATGAGCACCACAAATGGAAGGTCATCACGTGGTTGTTCGGGTCTTCTCCGGATTTTTCGTCGAATTTTGGGATATCAGAAGGGAGATTTGTGGGAATAGTTGGCCAACCCGAAGAATGATGAATGGGATCATTCGTTAACCGAGACAAATCTGGAAGGTACAGGGTGGCTAGAAAAGGTAGTTGTCGGTTAACCTGTGGGTAATGCTGGTGTGGCAGAGGAACACCAGTGGGGCCCAATACTGGGCTATGTGGATAATTATAACTCATGGGCCCTCTCATGTGAGGTTGGTTTTGACCAAGGTACATAGGATTTGAAGTGTTCTGAGAAGTATGTATGAGCGGAGGATAACCGGATGGGTTTTGAGGGTTAAGGGTTGGGTTGGGCATTTGTCCATAAGGAGGTTGTTGCGGACTCTACGAATTTTGTCTTGCCGAGAAGTGTGGGTTTCCTGAAAAAGGAACGTTCCATGGGTTAGATGCGGTAGGCACATTTTTCCCTGTGGAGGCATGTGGATTTCCTTGAAAAGGGATGTTCCACGGATTGGGTGCAATGGACACATTTTGTCCCATGGAGGCATGCATATTTCCTTGAAAAGGGATGCTCCACGGATTAGGTGCAACAGACACATTTTGTCCCATGGAGGCATGCGGGTTTCCTTGAAAAGGGATGCTCCACGGATTGGGTGCAGCAGACACATTTTGTCCTTGTGGTTGATGATGGACTCTGACTTGAGGTTGCCCCCCAGTATGAGGGTGCCCCCCGAATGGAATTTGTCCTCCGGTGGGAGGATGCCCACCATTTTGAGGTACAGTTCTCGGGATTTGAGGGCCAGACGTAAAAGATTGACCAGTGTTGCCGATTGGGTTAGAACCGCCAAGGATAGTCCCTCGGGGTTGTTGGATAGGTATGGAACTTCCCAGTATGACTTGAGCAGTGGTTTGGGCAGTGGTAGTGACAGATGCATTCAGTTCCCTAAATCCAAAAGGGAGATTCGGTCTTGGTGTTACAGGTGTGCCAATCGGAGTTTGATTGACTACCGCATTACCGGCGGGGATGGTCGGGATGTGCGGGGTCAATGTCAAATGGGCTATCTGGAGGGGAATAGTAGGTCTCGGGCCAATTGTTACGTTCGGGCCAACGGGTGGTGTGCTCGGAGGAACGGTTGGTGTGGTTGTAAAAGTGGTAGTACCGGTGAAGTGATTTGGGGGTACAGTGTAGGAGAAAGGTATGTCAGCGCCTTCTCCCATTCCATAAATATCTTTCACCAAGCGTGGTGGACTCCGAACAATGTTTTCAGTCCAAAAAGGGTCGTTGGGTAAAGGGTTTTGAGGAGAACCGGCCAGAGCGTCAGAAGGGTTTATGACAACAAATTCTCCGACAGAATTTAGGTGGAGGATCTGTCGTTCATATCCCTCGGGAATGCGATAAGCTTCCGGGGATTCTGAGACAATTCTAAAATTCTCCAAAGGGATGGGAACTTCTTCCTGCGAAGTTGTAGTGTTTTGAACCTCGCTCGATTGAGGAGGTTGTTCCAAAGAATGAGGGGGTAAAGGGATGTCTCCTTCCATATTTTTTGGAGGAAGTCCCTGTAGCCTCCACGAGCGTCGTGGAGGGTCGATGTTGGCGGAAGAAAAGAGTCGACGAAAGAAATCTATGGCCAACTAGCGAAAAGAAACAGCACACACTAAAAAATCTAAGAATCACAACCAAGCAAACAGGACCTTCTATTGATGACCGTACTAGTTGGTGATGAAATCCAACGTCGCGTGATCAAGTCCAGAAGGGGCAGGGATAGGGTGGAACAGTTACAATGGCGACCTTCTTAACGGACTTATGCCTTGGTGCAAGCTTCCACGTAGTAATTGTGGATTTACCCTCCAAGGAGCCCGAGTGAGTTTGACCAATGTCTGCTCCAAGTATAGTGAGACTTCCCGTCACCGTCACCTTGTGTAAGAACCTAAAGATTATGGCCACTAAGGTTACCAATTCGCAGTCAGCCCCTGGGCGGGAACAGTCGACAGTTCCATCTGAACGTACGGGCAGGGTATCAAGCCCGAAACCAACTAAGAAGCTTCCACGCAGTAATTGTGGATTTACCTCAAAGTGATCCCCATAATACGATCTGACCACCACAAACATTTAGACCACGGAGGGTTAGTCCCCGTAGCTTACCCGAATGCAACCTCGTGCGTAACCCCTGTGCGAGAGGGGGATCCCAGGCAGACTTATACGATAACTGGATTTACTCTCCCTAACTCAGGATACTAATGTTTGTTTTGACAACTTTGAAGATTTATGCTCACAGCCTAATCCAAAGTACTACACCTATTCTACTATAGGTGGAGGATTCTACCAAAGAAAAAGTTCTAGATAAGTTTTAATTAGCGTTGATTTTTATGGTTGTTCTTTACGCAAAGGGGTGCATGGAAGTGAAACAAATGGAATTATGACTCAGGCCCAAAGAATGCATTGATCATGATAAACAGTCATTTTCTTTCGATGAACGTCTATCTAAGGGAGAGAGAGAGTTTTTCACTAACAAGCACAACTATGGAATGCCCTCAAAAAATTCTTTTTCTCAATCAAATCCTGATGTGATGCAAACTTTTGAATGCCTTCTAATATGCTCAATCATGAAGATATCTTTAATTGTTCTCGTATGGATGATGATCAATACAATCACAATGCTTATCTTTGCTAATTATCTTCTTGGTATGAATGAAAACCAAACTAGCATAAGAAAAAGTCACACAAACAATACACCCTTCGTAGTAATCAAAACGAAAAACGAAAGAAAAGAAACAATCAAAGAAAAAGGTAAACTTTAAACCCAAAAGCAAGAGTTGAAGAACAAATGATCTTGTTTGAAAACAAGATACAGAGGTCTGTAGACCTTTGATGACCTTCACTAGGGTTTTGCTCAATTGAAGAGAAGAGAAAAACAATGCATAGGTTCCAAGCTTTATTCAATAAAACCTTAATGCGAAAAGGTGAAGAAGGTTACAAGATCCCATCAACAAGGTGTTTATTATTCAAAAAGATTAGATGTCAAAGCTAAAAGGAAGGCAAATTGACTCACTAAATCACTCAGCAGAAGAGCCACAGAGGCAAACCCTAAAAAATGCAATTGTGGAGGGTTTTTTGGCCAAAAGGGGGCTGGCGCTCTGTTGCCAAGGGAAAAGAGCGTTATAGCGCTCTGTGTAAGGATACTAGAAGCGTTGGCACTCTGATAACACTAGGTCAGGGGCGCCAGGGTCTAAAAGTCCCAAAAATGTCAAAAAATTTCAAAAATTGAGATCTGAGCTTGATAAGTATGTTGAATGTGACAAGGTAAGGAGCCAATCATCTCATGAAACAAATCAAAGAGGGGTGAACCAGGTCTGAAACAATCAAGGGACAGAACAAGGTCAATGAGGAGAAAAATCCAAACAAGAGGTTTCGATTTGAGGCTATCTCCCAAGTGGAGTCGCCAGTTTTTGTTGTAGGAAAATCTGCCTGTGGACAAGTAGATGACCTCTATAGCTTGACATTAACCCTAGACAGAAAAATTCTTAACGTGGACACTGACTTCCTTTCAAATCTATTTAAACTAATGCATGAGAAGGGAGGATAATAGAAGTACCTTTTAATCGACGTTTGTCCCTACATGCTCCGAGTCGCGCTCCAATCTTTTGCTCCTCGCTGAGGTCTGTGGACAAAACTAGATACGACCACTTCCTACTCTATTGACATTAGCTTGAAAATATATCCATCAATAAATGATAAGTTCATGTGATATCAGACACGAACTAGAAAGAAACAGGCCAAGCGTGTCATATTAATGAGAATAATGACAACAATACTTACAATCGTAGATGCAATTGCGACAGCTTCGTCAAGTCCTCTTCGTCTAACCCTTGCCTGAAAGATCCACAACCTGGATAACAACAACTTCACTGATCACTCTCCTTTGGCTGACTGTCAGTTTCCTCCAAGATCATAAGTTTCATATGTTCAGTTCTTCCCCCTTTCCACCATCACAGAGCCTATTTATATAGGTTGAGAGGGGCCTAACCTCTTGAGTTATGTTTAGAACCAGTTGGGGACCTTCTCCTTAGATCAGGGATCTTTTGATGAAATCGATAATTCGAGCACAACTGCCTTCTAATCTCGAATGATCTTCTCCTCATTCAACTCAACGAGCTAACAATTGACCCAGAGTAGGGAGCGCTCCCCCAAAAAGGGGTATCGGAGCGTTGTAGCGCTCCTGGTGTGCCTTGGGAAAGCGCCAGCACTCTTAATATGAGCAGCGCTCCTCCAGAAGGGCCTAAGGGGCGTTATAACGCTGCTTGAATCATAGTAGAGGAGCGCCAGTGCTTCTGCAGCTATAGTAGGGAAGCGTTCCCCCTCCAAACCAATGTTTTAGGGCCTCTTTCAGTTGTCAAGAGTTATTTGATTTCAGTAGACTAGTTCTTGATCTTCAAATCAATCATATGAGGTGTCATAAGTGCCTCCTTAGTGTCGTTATCATGACATCATGTCTGAACATCATTTGCGACACTAGTGATCAACTTGCGACACTTGCGAAAGTTGTAGGGAATATGCAACACTTACGAAGATTGACAGGGACAATGCGACACTTAGCAATTTTGACTTGTAACACAACCGAGCATTGTACAAAATATTACAGTTGGAGTACCATATACCCAAAACTCCAAAACCTCTTGTATTGTAAACAGAGCTCTAAGAAAGTATACATAGAATCTGCATGTAACCGAAGTTAATGTGCTCATTGATTGGTAAAGGAAGGACATGGAACTCAAATATATTTCGAGGAAAATGCTTCCTTCATCCACTTAAACCAACTTTCCCAGCCTGCAAAGAAGTAGAACAAGGGTTTAGTAACCTTCTACCATTTTAATTCTATAGAAATTAAACAGTACAATAAACCCAAGGAAAAAACTTATCTTGAGTCCTGGCGTAAACCAGATCGCCTCTTGTTTCTTGTGTGACAATCTGTCCATGATCCAAGAGGATGAGGAGTGGACCCAAAACAGACTGATGGGTACCCTCACAAAACAAAAAGGATCCCATCATTATTTTCATATATCCATGCATATAAATTTTCACTTGTATAACAATAATGAGTCGACTGTGTCAAGGTCATGATTAAAGATAACTACCAATTAATTCCACGAAATCACACGGTGGAATTTCCGATTTGGGGTAACAGTCATAGTGAAGAATTATTAAATTTATAAGCATTCATAGAGGCACACAAGATGCGACCTGAGTATAAATGCAACACATAGATCATTAAAATTAAACAACATTATAGAATGGTAAATTACGCAAGTTTGAGTGCATAGAAAATTACAGTAAGAACCCACTACATAGGTTAAAACCTAACTGTGCAAAACGTGTTCGAACCCCATGTTTTCATTCCACATAAATTCAACAGATGAAGCACGGAATGGTTACATTCTTAGGAATGTAAATTAATAACAATTATACTCTCTCTTTTATTAGTGTAGAGTGGTGGACATAGGAAAACCCTTTCATAAATGCTTTAATTCCATAACTATATCAGATGAAGGATGTTGCTGAGGTGGTCTCGTGATAAACCATGATTCTTCTCGATAGAGGAAATATTTCCACAACCAGAGGATACAAACAAAAGTTGTTTCAAATGAATAAGATCCTATTAATTTTCCATTTATATAAAAAATGTGAATTACAAAAATTTCCTATAGAGTTTTAAATAGTCAAGTCTGAATAACATCAACCAACGCAACAAGTTTTTGGAGATTTGGATGAATTCTAGAGGGTAATAATAAAAATATTATAACAATGAATAAAATAAAAAATGACAAAGATCAGAGGGTTAACTTCTAATAATGATTCGGTCCACAGTATGACCAGGAAGGGACCGCAATGACTATAACTTTGAAAACTGACAACCAACCGAGAGAAAATGCAATAACCCTCAAACCTGAGTGTTAAAACTAAACGGTTTCACCCATCTTACAAAGGAAACCATAAACACAGTATAATCACAGGAGGAAAACACATAGGTATGCACAACTATAATACATTGTCAATCCTCAAACAAAGAAAAGAAAATGTGAAGTATGTTCATGGAACCTCTCTTTTATTTTACATTGCACAAGACAAAGAATACATTCACAGAGTACTTCTCACGTAGAATTGAAGGAACAAAATGTTAACTTACCCTTTTCCATAGAGAACCCGAATGTGCATTGCCTCCTTCCATCTCTCAATAGAGCCGAGCCTTACAAAATCGTCAGTCGTATACAGTGTTGAGGCCATCGCTCACCATGGTCGAGGTTACCAAATCATCGATCGTATACAGCGCAGAGAACACTACTCACCAAATCCGAGACTTACCAAATCATTGGTTGAATACAACATAGGGGCAAGTTTCATGTTACAAACTAAACAGGAAAGAACGAAAAAAAGTGTTACCTAGAGGTCCTCTCTATAGGAGTAATAGTGGTCGGTATGCCCCATACCACTGTCATGTGAATTTGAGGGAGGTGGTGATCTTACGTTGGGTGTTTTCTCCTAAGTGTCAATTTTGGAACATAGAGGAAAATATTCACCATTAATGGACTAGGCTAGCAGTAAATTCCTATAGGACCCAACCTATCATCCACCATCAAATGGTTTTCGAACCACTTAATTGTTGAGTCATGTTAATAGTCGAACTTTAGAATGAGAAGACCATGTTAATAATAGAGTAGGGTTACCCATGTTATGTATAGGTGTATGTTCACTGCACCATAACAATATGTTATGTATAGGTATATGATTGTCGCACTATGATAAAACAATATTGTTAGTATGGGTAAAAATTTAATCCTAACACTTAGGACTTATGCCTCCTAGATCAACACTATGTTGATATGTGTTGATCGTGTTTCCATGATTTAGATCACCCATACCTTGTATAACATAGAATGTTATGCGATTTAATATGGGTATCATGTCTTGACATAGACCTGCTGGTTATTCTAAGGGCTATGATGGTCATGGTCACAAAACTCCTCAATACATATAAGTGTGTGATTTATAATCAATTAACAACGCTATAATCAAATATAACAGTAAGATATTGTTACACATTATTTTGGTCATTTTGATGATGACATCACAGACATGTGTTCAGGCTCCCAACATGGCTTTTGCCTGAGAAGAGTAGCTTCTTTCCTGCCGTACAAAGCTTCTATTTAGAAAGGGTCTGCAGGATACCCATACTACACAGTGCGGAAATACATCATTTTCGTAGGCTTCCCTATAGCTGGCCCGCGGGATTTTTGTATGTTGCTATATAGGTAGGGTGCGGTGGAATTCCAAAGATAAAAGAGGAAAGAGGTTTCACAAAGTTTCTAGAAGGGGAATCTTATAGAATGTGAGGTGGCGTCCGTATGGTTGTGATCCTACTAGTTTCTCTAATTTGGTGGGATAATCCTCATCCTTTTAACTACCTCACCTTCCCTTATATAATCATGGGCTTCTCATGGAAAAGGTTAAGAACAGTCGAGAAAGATCAAGTAGAGAAATGATGAGAGAATAGACTGAATATTGTGTGAATAATCCTATTCTTAGTGATGATTGAGGCCTCCATTTGTCCATCAAGATTTTCTGGATCATCTTCATACGAATTTCAGAGCAAGTGTATGTGTGTGTTGGGACGAAGGACCACTAAAAGGGAACTTGTGACATCAAGTCAATTCATTTGTATCTTCCACTTTTCATTAATATAATATGGTGACACGTTCCTTTCCCATAAAATGATTAGTATTTTAGTACATGATTCCTTTATCACATGTTTAGGTTGTCATTGAATTCTACTATTATTGCTTTCACGTTAGTTGGTTTGTATTATCGCAGATCCGATTCTGCAAGAGAACTTAAGTGAACCAGGGAAAACAAAGATATAAGGAAGTGATTCATAAGGTATGTTATCTCTTCCTATTTTTTGTAGTAAAACTCAATAATCACAACCCAGGGGAAGCATCTTGTTCTGTCTCATTTTGTTCTAGATCCAAGTGGATCTAGGGGGATTAGTTCATGTCTACATCTATAGATTTACTTAATAACAAAATTGGCGACTCCACTGGGGAATAACAACTAGTTTGTGGTATTTTTATGGCCATTTTCTTTTGACCTATTATTTTCACTTGATATCAATCTCTGAGTCTCTAGGAGACCCATTCACTCTCCCTAGGTTTAAAATTCCACTTATAAGTTTTGTCTTTCTACTAATTTTCTTGATTTTTCAAACACGTCTGCACTGTACCTTATAGGTATCCTGCATAACCCATTTGATGCAGGAGAATATCTCCACGTCAATCAGCTAGCCAGCCATCCCACGTCAGCGCACACATTCAAGGATGAAGAGGCGCAGCCTCATTTCAAATTTGAAATTTGAATGTAATTAATGTTGTAGGTTGTTGAGCCATGGAGTCGTGCCTTTGCACAGACATTAGAGTAGATAGCCTTGAATGTTTGTAAGGATGAAATCTAGATCCAATTCTGGACTAGACAACCCATTCAATGTAGTTGAATAGGGTAGGTGAGTTTGGAGGGAAGAGCTCAAAGAGCCCCCTCATGTAAAAGATCAAGAGATCTTCTTTGTATAATCACGGAGAGTGTGAGAGAAGCGAAGAGAGTAGAGAAGGATTTGAGACTCTATTACAGGAGAAAAGAACTCTTTGATTTATGTAATTTGAAGAAGAATCCAGAGAAGGATCTTCACAGGGTTATTGAACACCCTGCATACTCAGCAAGAGGTTTCTTGAGTGAAGAAGTGTCGGGAGGGCGTCAAATTCTCCATCTGAAGGAGAGGAAAAAGGATAAATTCCTTAGAGGTCGAAGATACAAGAAAATATCAGAAGAGATAGCACCTTCGTGCATGTAGAGACTCTGCAAGGAGTGAAGGAATCATGGAAACCTCTTAAGGTTTCAGAGAAATTCAAGATCGAGAGGGAAAGTACTTTTACGCATGGAGTCATAGCAGTAGGGGTCATAGAACGGAGCAAAGGCCAAGGCCTTTAGCACTTGGAAATTCTTCTGAGTCCGGGAAGAAAGCACAGAATCTCAAGAGGGGCTCAACTGTTGTCGGATCAGGCCGAGAAAGATATTTGGACCGTTGGATTTCCACATCTAGGGAGCAACGTAGAAGGCACGTACAACAGGACTAGTTGTGAGCGTTGGATATGACATGGATCGCCGATAGTCCTCGGATTGGTCGGAAGCTGCACGAGGTTTAAACCTCAAGCACAGGGTGGAGAAATCCAAAAAGTCCCGAAGAGTGCAGAGTTATCGGGATTTCAGAATTCGGGATTTCGGAAGTCCTAATGACGAGAGGTCGGGACACTTCACAGTGAAAGTCCCAAAATAGATCTGAGCCATCCATCTGGGAGGAGGACATGTGTCGCGAGATCACCCACATCAGGATTTTAGACATCGGTATTTTGGACTTCAGGATTTTGGAGGTCTCAAGGACAAGAAGTCGGGACACTCCACGGTGAAAGTCCCGAAATAACGAAAGGATCGCAGTTGTCTATTGGAAGGAGGACGTGTGTCATGAGATCACCCATTTCAGAGATTCAGACATTGGGAAACAAAATAGGAAGGTGAGCATTTTGACTTCGCACTTGGTGAAGTCTCGAAACGATCTGGACCGTCCATCCATGGAGGACACAAGGCGGAGATTGAGAGTCCATCGGTATTTCAGATACTGGGGAGACGAGTTGACAGAGGATTTGTGTCACTGGGGGTCGCAAGTTGCAAAATTGAAAAAAAACAAGGACTATCCATATGATGGAGGACACGTGGCAACAATCCAATATTTTGGGGAAAATCTTGAAAGGAAGAGTCCATCAGGATTTCAGAAATTAGGAATTCAAGAGTCCCATTAACAAGAGGTCGGGTTGTCATATTGATAAATCCTGAAAGAAATAGGACGGAGATATTATGAGAAGTGGTCATATGGACCAAAGCATAGCCCAGGGGGCTAATCATTGATTGAATTATTTTCAGCATTTCGGCATTTCGGATATCGGAAGGTCAAGGAGTCAAGGACTCTTGACATCAGGAAATAGAAAGTCCTGAAACCTGAAATATAATTTCCTGTCGAGGAAAAAGTCACAGATGTGCAGAGAGGTCGTGACAGAAGAAGGACCAGTGTATCGAGAATTTGAGATTCCAGTGAGGAATCAAAGAGCCACTTCGACTCAAGGGGAAGGTTATTGAACGATCCTGTGAGCGAACTTCGGCCCGAGGGTCAGAAGGGGTCTGCACCAGTTTTGGTATCAGAGCTTGAATCTTGTCTATAGATTTCAGGCAAGGGAAGCTAGGAGAAGGAAAAGGAAGACAGAGTGCTGGAGAATCTGTGATGATTGTTTGCAGGTAGGAAAAAATCAAGGAGACAATCAAGAGGATTCTAGGAGAGGCTAGAGACACTCGGGGTTACAGAGTGATAGCGGTAGATTTTATAGGAGGGAAAATAGACAACAAGATGGCTATTGAAGGCCATAGATATGCTGGAAGGAAAGACCCAGAGCTGATGAGCAAAGAAGAAATAGATGAAGAGATTGTTGATATAAGGGAGGAGATAGAAAATCTTGCATTCTGGATGTAGCAGAATGCCAAGTTGAGATGGGTATATGAATGGCCCATGAGGAAGATGAAAGAAAAATGGACAGTCAAGGAGTTGATGGCTAGAAGACAACATAGGCTATTAAGAGGATGGTTGAGGCATGTTGAAAACCATGACAGACCTGAGGAGATGGTTTAGGTATGTGACCCAGATATTGGGAAAAACCTCGGTAGTGAGGATGAATTGGGATCAACTAAAGATCTCAAGGACTACCAGGAGGGCAGCAGGAAAATCCCAAATTGCTAGGTGGGCATGGGAACAAAAATGGGACTATTTGAGAGTCTCATGAACTCAGAGGTGAGTTTAGATCAGCCTGAGGAGATGACAAAGGAGGTGATCTCAGAGATGGATTTGGATTAGCCAAAGTAGCTGATAGAGAAAGAAGATTGGAGAAATCTTCTAATGATTGGGGGAATTGAAATATTCCTACCACTTAGCCTAGAGGAGGTAGAAGTCTGTGTTACAGATGAAGCAACAATAGTACGAGAAAGACAACCAATTGTGACTGTCATGGAAGAAGGTTTAGAGTATACATTAAAATATGCCCAAGCAGGGGAAGAAGATGAGCATTCTGAGGAGTGGCTCAATATTTTCAGCTAGGAAGCTAAAAATACTATAGCATTGGAGCTTCCAGAAGCTGAAGAAGAAGAGGTAGACAGCATGAGCTTTGTTGATCTGTATGAACAGATTGAAGCCCTAGAGAGAAGGGTGATAGTGCAAGGCATGCACATCCAACATATGAGGTTAGGAACAGATGAAGAAGATGACATGGGAGATCATGATGATCTACCCATCTGCAGAAAGAAAATGCAGCTAAGAAGACTACATGAACAGAGCCAGCCATTGCAACAGCTGGGTGAGGTGATAGAAGACATCATAAGGCTAATTTTGAGATCAGGAGAGACTGTCAGCAAGGAGGATCTGGGCAGAAAAGCAGTAGTAGTAGTGCAACAGAAGCAGCAACAGCAACAGAGAGATGGAACAAATGAACAGCTCCAGAAATTTGTTTGGGATCCAGGAGGATTTCCACCGCTGAGATGGGAATCTCATGAGCAGGAGCTCATGAATTTTGCAGATGAGGAGTATGATGTAGGAGAATCTCTCCACGTCAATCAACCAGCTAGCTAGCCCACGTCAGTGCACACATTCAAATATGAAGAGGCACAACCTCATTTCAAATTTGAAATTTGAATGTAATTAATGTTGTACACTGTTGAGCCATGGAGCCATGCCTTTGCGCAGGAATTAGAGTAGATATCCTTGAATGTTTGTAAGGCTAATATCTAGATCCGATTTTGGACTAGACAACCCATTCAATGTAATTGAATAGGGTAGGTGAGTTTGGAGGGAAGAGCTCAAAGATCCCCCTCATGTAAAAGATCAAGAGATCTTCTTTGTATAATCACAGAGAGCATGAGAGAAGTGGAGAGAGTAGAGAAGGAGACGAGACTCTGTTACAGTCTTTTCTCAAAACACCTTTGTAAAGAGGCATTTTTATTAATACAAACAGAAGCATCTTTTCCTGCAAGTATATTATCTATGTTGTGTGAATGTCTTTATGTGTTCTTTATATGTTGTAGATGTATGTTGTAGGTATGCATTTGTAGGGGTTGTTTGATTTCAGGGTTAGAGGTCTTTGAGGCTTCACACCAGGAGGGTGTGACAAAACGCTGCGGGTTCTGATAGTCGTTCACAGAGAGTGCATTTCTGAACTCTGTGGATTCAGACAAAGGCGTGCTAGGAGGGAACAGTAGCTGAAATCATTAGCTCAGAGGAAGACCTCAAGGTTGTTGAATACCTTGGAGATAAGGCTATGTATGAGAGACACAGTTGTAGACAAAATCTCTGATGAGTTCCGTAAGGCTCTGCCAGGAGGGCATTCAGCATAGGCACAGAGTGCACAGAAGAACTCTACTTTGAGTTTAAGGAGAACCAGAATCACTAAGGATTCTGAGAGCTCTGCCAAGAGGGCATTGAGCAGGTGCATAGAGTGCACAGAAGAGGATATATTGTTGGATGTTCTTTGAGGAGACACTTTTCCAGGAGGGCATTGAGTAGATGTGCAGATAGGAACAAGAGAAAAGAACTCTTTGAGTTATGTAATTTGAAGAAGAATCTAGAGAAGGATCTTCACAGGGTTATTGAACACCCTGCATACTCAGCAAGAGGTTTCTTAAGAGAAGAAGTTCTAGGAGGGCATCAGATTCTCCATTTGAAGGAGAGGAAAAAGGATAAATTCCTTAGAGGTCGAAGCTACAAGAAAATCTCAGAAGAGATAGCACCTTTGTGCGTGTAGAGACTCTGCAAGGAGTGCAGGAGTCATGGAAACCTCTTAAGGTTTCAGAGAAAGTCAAGCTCAGGAGGGCGAGTGCTTTTACACATGGAGTCATAGCTATAGGGGTCGCAGAACGGAGCAAAGGTCGAGGCCTTTAGCACTTGGAAATTCTTCCGAGTCTCGGAAGAAAGCACAGAAGCTCAAGAGGGGCTCAACTGTCATCAGATCAGGCTAAGAAAGAGATCTGGACCGTTGGATTTCCACATCCAGGGAGCAGTGTAGAAGGCGCATACAATAGGAGCAGTTGTGAGTGTTGGATCTCACACGGATCAGCGACAGCCATCAGATTGGTCAAAAGTTGCACGAGGTTTAAACCTCAAGCACAGGGTGGAGAAATCCGAAAATTTTTTAAGAGTTTAGATTTATCAGGATTTCGGAATTCGGGATTTCGGAAGTCTTGATGATGAGAGGTCAAGACGCTTCACAGTGAAAGTCCCAAAATAGATCTGAGTCATCCATTCGGGAGGAACACACATGTTCCAAGATCACCCACATCGGGATTTCGAACATCGAGATTTCGGACTTCGAGATTTTGGAGGTCTCGAGGACAAGAAGTTGGGGCACTCCACGATGAAAGTCCTAAAATAGTGAAAGAATCGCAACCGTCCATTGGAAGGAAGACGTGTGTTGCAAGATCACCCATTTCGGGGATTCAAACATTGGGAAACAGAAGAGGAAGGTGAGCATTTTGACTTCGCACCTGGCGAAGTCCCGAAACGATCTAGACCGTCAATCCGTGGAGGACACGTGGCGGAGATCGAGAGTCCATTGGTATTTTGGATACCGAGGATTCGAGTTCACAGAGGATATGTGTCACTGGGGGTTGAAAGTCATGAAATCGTGAAACAGCGAGGACCGTCCATCTGAGGGAGGACATGTGGCAACAATATAGGACTTCGGGGAAAATCCCGAAAGGAAGAGTCCATCGGGATTTCATAAATTCATAATTCGGTAGTCCCGTTGACAAGATTTCGAGCTCTCATATTGATAAATCCCAAAATAAATAGGATGGAGATCTTATGAGAAGTGGTCATATGGACCAAAGCATAGCCCAGGGGGCTAAACGTTGATTGAAGTATTTTCAGCATTTCGGCATTTTGGAGATCAGAAGGTCGAGGAGTCAAGGACTCTTGACATCGGGACATAGAAAGTACCGATACCCGAAATATAATTTCCTGTCGGGGAAAAAGTCACATACATGTAGAGAGGTCGTGACAGAAGAAGGACCTGTGCATCAGGAATTTGAGATTCTAGTGAGGAATCAAAGAGCCAATTTGGCTCAAGGGGAAGGTTATTGAACAATCTTGTGAGCGAACTTTGGCCTGAGGGTCAGAAGGGGTCTGCACCACCATTCATTTCCACACCCTGGTAGTTCCTTCCAGCACGGGATTTCCACACCCTGCATGTTTCAGGCTCGTGGAAATCATACATTTTTGCACTGTGTTATACTGTCTGCCTGCAACAATGTTTGAAAAAATGTTTTGGCTTGGGTTTTGGCTTCTTCTGTGTCCCATTTTTTCTTTATTCAGGTGGGAAGGGATTTTTAATGCCATATATTGACTTTTTCTTTCTGTTTAAGTTTTCTCTTGATTGGTTTCGGAGATCGAACACCTCTCTTTTTTATTTTTTCCAATTTTTGTTTTTGATTTTTATCGGCAAGGGTATAATCTCTGAACTTTTGTTTGAGTTCTTTCTCAATTAAATGTCTTTGATCGGATTTGGATTTTTAGGTTGGTTACACTTTCTGGATTGCTTTATGATAAAAAAAAAATGATTTTTCATTCACATTTGAAAAAACATTTTCTTATCACTTTTTATTTTTATCTCCATTGAAAGATCAATTTAGGTGTTTGTTGAGTGTTTCCTTTTCATTTATTGCCTATCCTTTCTTATTTTGATCCATGTTTTGGTTTTTGAAAGGAAAAAAATTAAGGTCTTTGAGTCTTTTAGGTAGTCATTTATATGGAAAATATTGGCATTCAAAAAATTGAAAAAGATCGAATAGTGAAATTACGTTGTTGATGATTGTTTCGTATTACATTCAAAGAAAAGGAATTGTATGTCATAGTTCATATTGTTCTAGAAAAAAAGATCTTCTCCCTATTGTAGATAGAATTCATCGAATGAAAGTTTGCATCAATCATTTATTTTTGCACGTTATTGGGTCAAAGTCTTACACAACATCGGTTTCATTCTCGTCTACCTCTCAAGTAACAACAGCCTCTTAAAAACATTGCGAAATTTAAAACTCAAGTAGTAACTTTTATTTTCTAGGGCTCTTTTACACCAACATTGGCTAAGCTAGAGATTTGGAATAGGAAGTGAGACACACTCTCCAAAGCACAAAACACACAATAGTATCTTGTGATAGGGAGTGTTCAAATCCATTTGCAACATTTTGTCCTGGGAAGCCCTTCTCACACAAGGGTCAAACATGAGGTCACATTGAGATTGGCAAAGTTACTCACCCTACTTTGCTGGTCTCAGTGTAGAGATTGCATGTATTAAGAGGGTCACTTAAAGGTATACCCACAATGATGAGTGGAGGCCTCTCAAGTTGATTTCGGGCTAGATACCATGCCCTTGCGTGTGGATCGGACTGTAGAATGTTTCCCCAGGCATCACTGTTGTTTGTGGTAACTTTAGTAGCCTATCTTCTTAAGGTCTAAAACAAGGTGACTGTGGAGGGGCAAGTCTTCACGGTACCTAGAATTGACGTTGGCCAGACTCACTCGGGCTCCTTGGAGGGTATACCCATGATTATGTGTGGGAGATTACACCAGGGTGTAAATCTGTTAAGCAGGTTGTCAACGTAACTTTTCCCCCCTAGCCCAATCCCTTCTTATCTTGGTCTCGCGATGTTGGATTTCATCACCAACTAGTGACTTCGAAACGAGAATTTTTGTGTGCCTGGTTTGAACTCTAGATTTTATTAACAAATGATATTTGTTTCCATAGTTGGCCATAGAGTTTCTTTTGTAAGATATTTATCTCCACCACCATTGACCCTCCACGATGCTCATGTAGAATGCAAGGACTACCCACAGAAGATATGGGAGGTTCTCAACCCTTGCCTACCAAACCACTGGAGGGATATCCTCAATAGAGTGAGTTCCAACACACTACCACTCCATCAGTGGAAGGAAATGACTCTCTAGAACAATTCCACGTCATTGATTCTCTAAAGTCCTTTCGAATTCCTCATAGTTCCGAGAGACATATTCTTCGGGTAAATTCTTTCGGAGATATTATTATTGAAACTTATGGAGCACCAAATGGACCATTCATAGGCCCTGAAGATCAGGATCCCTTTTGTTCTACTCACATTTTGATACAAGATATTTTCAGAGCCAGCACAAGTGTCGATATATTTGTCGAACACGAGCTACCTAAAATGTCTGATATAGATTATTCTCCCATTACGACTGCCTATTTGTTCGACGGTTCCAACACCTAGTCAATGGATCCAAACTTGACCATCCCACTTTAGATGGCCCATTCTACAATGGTCCCAAATACTACGACTATTCCCACCAGGAATACGATGGCTAGACAAGCCCCCATTGGCACACCACTTTTGTCGAGACTCGCCCCATCACTTCCCTCTGGATATCATCCGTTAAATGATTCTATCCCTATCCCTACTTAGATTCCATATAGAGTATCTGGAGTTTTCTCTCCTCCTGGGCACAATCCTATTGTCAGTTTTATTCCAACACTCCCCAACCCCCCTCCAGAGGGTCTTATCCACCTTTCGTCGGCCCTAGTGGAATCACTCAGTCTTTCACACATAATTATCATATTCTTGTTGGTATACAATTTAACCCTAGGGGCCAAGCCCCACCTAGAAGACAAACCCCAATTGGGACACAACCTTCGGTTAGAGGACAACCCCCACCTGCCCCACCTTACGGACAGAACATACCAGCGAATTTGGCCCAGTATTGGGATTTTCTTACCTAGGGTAATGTTAAATCGACTGGGGGGAAACAACCTCAATTCATCTCTTTCATACCCCATAGTACAGGACAACCATAACCCGAGACTTCCAATCCCATTTGGAGTTCAAAAATTCAATCTAGTGTCCCTTTCCAAGGGAGCATCCCTAATTAGTACAACCCCATGGGATACTTGCCTCCACACCCACAACTGAATATGCCACGATCTTCGCATCATATGAAAACTGCTTATGGTCCTACTAGTATATGAACGAGACTTCCTCCCCGAAGTCAGCAGTACCCTCACGTGAATAGTCAGTTACCCTTCTTAGCCACTTTGGATCTACCTGACTTGTCTAGGAATTTTAATGACCCTATCCATCACTCTCCTCACTGGCCTATTATACTGGCCAAATTACCATCTGACATTCCTAAGTTTGATGGTAAACCAGGAGAGGATCCGAACAATCCTATAATGACTTTCAACCTTTGGTGTTCCTACAACTCTTTGATGGATGACTCCATTCAATTACATCTTTTTCAATGAACTCTCACGGGTTCAGCCACCAAGTGGTATATAGAATTACCATGAGGCTTCTTCACCAACTCTAATAACCTAGATATGGATTTCCTCACTCATTACCAATTGTCAATCCATTATGAAATGAGAACCAATATTTTGAGTTCTTTCAAGAAAAATAAAGCCACTCATATCTACAATCAAATTCATGAGTGGATATGAAGACGACCCTTAATCAAACTTGATCTTCCCGATCAGTAATTGGCAGAGTGGTTCATGAAATATTTTGTGAATGAAATATCTAAAGATATTTCCATGGGCGGAGTTGTCACAAAAGAACAGTTGATCATCCGTGCCTAGTACCACAATCTCGTTTATTCATAAACCGATACTCTTTACGATTTTCTCCCTGACGCACCTCGTCCTTATACCACGACCACCTCAACAACCCTAGCAGCTTCTCATGTTGTTGATGGTGTGATAGGTACTTTCCATGATCAACCTCAATCTGTGTAGGCCTCTCATACCAATCCCAAATCCCATGCTTCTAATGTTCAAACTACTCCAATGCCCACTCCTCCCACCTGTAAAAATTCAGAAGTGAACGTTGTTCAATCGAATCCTACCGGCAAGAAAAAATTTAAAAAGAGAAGGGTAGGAATAAGGAGGATAAAAATAACAACCCGCAATCCAACCAGACCAATTCACAATCTGCTGATGATAAGGACAAATGAAAACCTCGCTATCCTTTCCTTATCTGTGGTGATGATCACTACACGAAGGATTGTCTGAGATGTGCCAAGGTCACAGAGTTCCTTCAAGGGACCCCAAAACCTCCTACACCTATTGTCTCATCTCAGCCCTTCCCTTCTCAACAACAAGCTCAATTGGCCATCCATGATCAACCTTCTTCCTCCACTACCTCCTACGTACTTATGTGTAATGGTGATTCGAAGAAGAATGACATCACACTTACCACTCGGGCCAAATATTACTTTTCCTACAAGGAGAAAGTTGACAATATACCACCTTCATTGGTTAAACAATCTCCCTCAGCTCCACCTTCCAACGGTCCTCTTCATCTCGAATGATCGAGATTCGATACAGTCCTTCACCCTCCTCCTAAGGGCATGGTTCGAAAGTCTACTTTCAATCCTCATGCGCGTGCTTCCTAGAACTGCAGTATTGTAGAGGATCTAGCCCAAGCACCATCTGTGATGTCAGCCCTTGAACTCCTTTAGAGTTGTACTACACAACGGAAGGGAATATTGAAATCTATTGGTGGAATCAACCCTACGGATACAAATTCAATAATCTTTGACTTGGAAGATCACATTCCAAGGTTACCCCCTCATCTCAGATTTCAAATACAAGTTGTTGTCGCCGACAAGAACATTTGTAGAATTGTTATTGACGATGGTGCCTCGATGTGTGTCATGTCTATTTCATGCTAGAAAGCCATTGGCTCTCCTTCCTTAACTGAATCACACAACACGCTCAAAGCCTTTAATGGATCTGGCTTCAAACCTTACAATTTACTCCCTTTGTTGCCTATTATGTTAGAAGGAAAAATGGTCAATGTTTAAGTTGAGGTCTTTGACGCTCCTCTCGATTACAACCTTTTACTTGGTCGTAGGTGGATCGATTCCATGCGTGCAGTTGTGTCTACTCTTTTCTGCATCGTGTGATTTCCACATTAGGGAAAATTAGTTATAGTAGACCAACTAGCCTTCTTTAACTCCGATACATGTACCAACAATGTATGTTTCATTGCAAAGACACCCCCTGGGTATGAGAATGTCGGTGTGGTTCTACAAAAATATTCCACTCTGATGGGTACATTTCCGATCCCATGATCACCCGACGTTACACCCCCTTTGGTTACCTTGATTAACATGATATCCACCTCCGTCCATGAAACTCCCATGTCTTCTGACCCATGGATAGTACTTGCACCTGGTGATTATCTTTGCTACGATGAACAAATGCCTTTAATTTTGGTTCAATCCGCCTACCAAGCCATTCAATCGGCTGAATCTTCTACTCCCTCTCTCGATGATTAATCTCCTGATCCTTTTCACGTTATTTTTTCCACATATGAGATGATTATGTCAGTTCTATCGATGGAAGATACCCCTTAGGATAATGGAAATCATCGTTCCATTCTCTTTCTTAAACAACACACCATCGAGAGTTACCAACAGATATCAACTCCGTCGACCATTGTCGTTATTGCTTCGGTTCTTGACTCCACACACGATGTGTTATATTAAGGGAACTTAAGAAAAATTTCACCCACCATCCCCCTTGACATCTCTATTAAACCTAGAGTTGTTGAAAATGTCCACATAGGAGCTTCTTGTTCCAATGAGGATTTTGTCACATATAAGTCACTCTTCCAAGAATCTCGTCACATCTTCGTGTGGAGCTATGAAGAGATTCTTCCCATTGACCCCAATATTGTTGTACACGAAATCAAGACGTACTCGAGTGCCAAACCCGTCCGAAAGAGACTTTGTTTGGTCCACCCCCATAAAGCGGCTGCTATTAATCTTGAAGTAGAAAAACTTCTTAAAGTCGGCTTTATTTATCCAGTGGCTTTGACTGATTGGGTATCCAATCTAGTTCTGGTTAACAAGAAACAAGGTACGATCCGTGTTTGTGTTGATTATAGGGATATCAACAAATCTTGTCCTAAGGAAAACTTTCCTACCCCCTTCGTTGACCAAATCATCGATGATTGCACCGGAAGTAAAATCTTCTCTTTGATGGACAGTTTCTCTGGATATAATCAAATCAATATCTTACCCGCGGATCAACACAAAACCGCTTTTATTTTTCCTTGGGTCACTTTTGCCTACCAAAAACTGCCCTTTGGTTTAAAGAACGTCGGTGCAACGTTTCAACGTGCTGTGTCTTATGCTTTCCATGATATTAAGCACATTGTACAACCATACTTATATGACCTACCAACACATTCCATGCATCATAGTGATCATCTGTCCCATCTCCGATCTATTTTCCTTCACTGTCGGTTTTATCGTATATTCTTAAACCCACACAAATGTGTCTTTTGCATGGAATCTGGACGAATCTTGGGTTTTATTGTGTCACGTCAAGGAATCAGGGTAGTTCCTTTGAAATTTGAGGTGATTCTCAATCTCCCTCCTCCTTCTTCACTTCACCAGCTACAAAGTTTGCAAGGGAAGGCAAACTTTCTACGTCGTTTTATCCCAAACTATGTTGAGTTAACACTCAGATTTACTTGACTATTAAAGAAAAACTCTGAATTTGTATGGGACACCACTGCCAACAAAGCCTTTGACACTTTGAAATTGACTTTAACCCACACCCCACTACTTTTCCCCCCCAATTATTGTCGATATTATTTGCTTTATCTTGCTGCTTCAGATTCGACCATCGCCATGGTTCTGGTCCAAGACGATGATTTACATGATGAACATCTCATTTATTATTTGAGTCGTAGTCTCACGACTACCAAAGTCAAGTATTTACATGTTGAAAAAATAGCCTTGGGAGTTGTCCAAGCCATCCAACGATTTCGTCACTATATCTTACCATGCAAGACCACTGTAATTTATGATTGCAACCCCATGCAACACATTCTTACCCACCAATTGCTCGAGGGAAAATAATCCAAATGGATATTCATTCTCCAGGAGTTTGACATAGAATTCAAATGTGATAAGTCTAAGAAATCCTTGTTGTTTGTTGAACTGATATGTGACCTTCCCTACAGTGAGACAGAAAACTTAGAAGAGGACTCTTTAGCCGATCATTCTCTTTTTCTGATCAGTTCTGATGACCTTTGGTATGGGGATATTATTGTTTATCTCCAAACTCATACTTTCCAACTCGATTTGTCTAGCACCAACTGTCGTCGTCAATCGAATACGCTACCAAGCCTGTCAGTACATCATCCTATGTGACACTCTTTATCGCCATGGGGTTGACTCTGCTTTTCGATGTTGTCTCACCTATTATGAAGATAAGAAAGCTTTAAATGGATACCACTATGGAGCATGTGGTGGTCACATGTCTGGGTATGATACTACCCAGAATATCTTATGCACTGGGTATTTTTGGCCTTCTTTATTTAAAGAGTGTATTACTTCCGTTCAAAAATTCCATGCTTGCCAAACATACAACAATAAGATAAGATCTCATCCCGCTCCCTTACACCCTGTAGTTTCCATTGGAAATTTCGCTAAATGGGGTATCGATTTCATGAACTGTAACCCTCACTCAGTCAGGGGGCATGGATACGTTATTGTAGCTGTGGATTATTTCATGAAATGATCCGAGGTGATGCCTACATTCGACAACACTGGAAAAACTGCAACACTTTTCATTTTCAATCACATCATCACACGATTTAGAATCCCACGGTCTATTTTCACTAATCACGGTAGCCACGTTTGAAACTTCATGATTTCTGAGCTTACATAAAATTTGGGTCTTTGACATGAAACCTCAACCCCCTACTATACGCAAGCCAATGACCAAGTCGAAGTGATCAACAAGGTTCTTATCACCATGCTTTGACATATTATAGGAATTCATAAAACAAGATGGCACATGATGTTGTTCTCAACATTATGGGCCTATCGAATTTCCCTGAAGTCTACCACAGGGTTTACACCTTTCCAACTAGTGTATGGTATAGAAGCTATCCTACCAATTGAATGTGAAATTCCATCGTCAAAACTAGCCATTGAACTTCCCCCAAGTACCTCTGCTAAAGAAGAACATCTGTTGTATCCGATGCAATTGGACGAAGCCTATCGTGATGCCACTCTAATTACTGAAACCTAGAAGAAACACATCAAAGGCCAATATGAAAAACATGTCAAACCACGTGCTTTCTCTGAGGGAGATCTATTTCTCCTCTATGAACAAGATCGCAATTTGCTAGGAGCCAGAAAAATCGAGGCCATGTGGCGAGGCCCTTATATCGTCAAATGAGTGTTGGAGAAGGGAGCTTACGAGTTAGTAGATTATGATGGAATTCCTTTAAGTGAACCCAGAAATGGACTTTACTTGAAGAAGTACTATGCTTAGACTATCTCTGCATGAGTACTTGTATTTTACTGTATCATACTGTTGTGTGCTATATTTGTGCATTTTTTTTCGTTATTCGGTTTCTACCCTCGACTGCTTATCTTGCATTGTTCTTGGTTTTTAGATGTCAGAGTCTTCGTTACCCTACCTTGGCTTTGTTGATGGCGCTAGTCATAGTACTCAGAACCTACCTTCTGTTACATGGGCAATCTATTCACCCACAAATGAACTTATCAGTCTACATGGTGTTTTCCTTGGTCCAATAATATAGCAGAGTATAGCGCGGTTATCGAATTGCTGACTAAAGTTATATTACTTGGGATCCATGATCTGGTTACACAACTTGATTCTCAGCTAGTGGTGTTACAGTTAAGTAATGTCTATGCTATTCGAAGTCCTACTTTGTTATGGGTATATGTACGAATTCCCCTCTTGGAACGTTATTTTTATTATATCGAGTATCAACACATTCCTATATGTCTAAATGCATTGACTGATGCGTTAGCTAATTATGTGTTAGACATACATCTAAGACATTTATAAAACCAAATCACACATCACATGTATCATATAAATAAAAATAAGTAGGTATAAGCATCATGTATATATATAAGGATCAAAATTTTTTACAAAAAGATTGTTTTACATCCGAAGACCAAAATATTGAAAATGAATCTCATAGCTTCTACAAAAATAGTATCATGGATGCTGCTCTCGGTAACACACTACTGCGCGTGCTACCCTATGGAGCAATCATCTCAATGGACCAGCCATGCCTATAGTATGGCATTGGAAACGCCGCGGGACCTCGCCAATGGACATGTCTGGGATCCCTGCAGTGAAACCCTCTAGATTTTGTTTGATCACCTCGTAGTCATCTGCATCCCATCCTTCCAATACCACTGCTTCCCCTTGCCTATGGACAGGGGAGGTGCCTGGGGGCCTGAACGACCCTACATCTGCATAGTTGAGATGTTTTGGTTAGTTATTGGATTTAAAAACATATAAAAACATTTAATATTTTGAAAACATTTACAAAAACAATATAGAAGAAAAATGTCTTTCTCACCTAGTTTCCCCCACTGAGAACCCTCAGGTAACACTAAGTCAAGATCATTGCTGAAATCTATCCCAGCATATGTGTAGTCATCGATCATCAAGATCTGGGGCTCCAGCCAATCAAAAAATGTTTCATTATATCTAATAATTGGGCAGGTCGCATGTCGGGACATGATATCACACCATCGTTTCATCCGTGGATCTCGTCGTGCTGGTATATTCCAATCTACCTGTAAGCGAAAGTGAGGGACTCTTTCTTGGAAGAAAGATACCAAAATGGATACATACCCAAACTATTTTAGATCCTCTTTCTTTCTCTTGGTTAATTGGATCTTCGTTCTACGGAGCAACCCATCACACCAGTTGAGCACAAGAGGTTCTGTGCATTCTATCGCATATTGGAAATATCTATGCAAAGCCATGTGTGGAGAAGTACTCCCTACCATCTGTTCAATGGTGAATAGGATGGTTCTCAAGGTCATATCTCGAAGCCCTCTGATAGCCACCTTACCCTTGTGTCGTTCGGCCCCAGGATCACAATAGAGTCTGATATATTCACTCATCGGTTAACCTCCACCTCAACATCCTGTTAAGGTCGCTCACACCCCACGATGAGACAACCCTGTCAAGAATTAAATGTCTTTAATTCTTTAATGTCCAAAGAAAGAACATGAACTTCCACATGGAATACTTGTTGGTTCACATCCCACAATCAGACCAAATATTCCAATAGTCTCAACTGGGCTCTCATGCCCTAGATCTTGAATAATTTTAATAGACCACATTGTCTTAGGTTAATTGGATCTTCATGCTATGGAGCAACCCATCACACCAATTGAACACATGAGGTTCTGTGCATTCTATCACATACTGGAAATGGCTCTGCAAATCCATGTGTGAAGAATCACTCCCTATCATCTATGCAATGGTGAATAGGATGGTTCTCAAGTTCATATCTCGAAACCCTCTGATAGACACCTTACCCTTGCGTCATTCAGCCCTGGGATCACAATAGAGTATGATATATTCACTCATCGGTAAACCTCCACCTTGACCTCATGTTAAGGTCTCTCACGCCCCAGGACGAGATAGCCCTGTGAAGAAGTAAATGTTTTCAATGTCCAAAGAAAGAACATGAACTCCCACATGGAATACTTGTTGGTCCACATCCCACATTCAGACCAAATATTCCAACAGTCTCAGTTGGGCTCTCATGCTCTGGATCTTGAATAATTTTAATAGACCACACTGTCTTACGGAATTTATAGTACCTAGGTCATTCAAATCCATTGCATCGTCATCTTCATGTTTCATTTCTCTCCATTCTAACATTTTTTCAATCAAAATACCTGCATGGGAATGGAGAGAAAGGAGTTAACACCTTCAATTATCATAATTTGAAATTCCTTTTGATCCACCGTATCTTTTTTCTTGTGGGTTTTATGCCACCGCAACTTGGCCTTGGTTACAGAGTGGATTTTCCACAGGTGGACCATTAGGTGCATGTGGAAATCCTTGATTTCCGCAGGCCTCGATATAGGGCACCTGCGGCGACCCTAACACACACCCATGGTCCAAAAGTCACCCAAAAATCTATCTTTTGACTGATTAAAATGAATTTTAAACTGCTAAAAAGGAAGAGGATGAGGCACTTATTATTTTCATGAAAACCATTTTCCGAATGATCGCTCGAGGCCTCCACAATCGACCACCAAAATCCAAGGTGAAAAAGGGGTTTTAGACAACATTTTTTGATCAAATACAAATCAAATAGTGAAAATGAGTTCTTACCTCTATTTATATCGTTTTTTACTTTTTCTAAATATGTTTTATATTATTTAAATATATTTTCTCAAAAACCTAATGATTTTGCAAGTGTTGTTTCTCACAGATGAGAAGGCTAGGGTTCCAAACAATGGAGTATAGACACATTTTGGCGATGTGTTTATCTTTTTCGTCGTGTGTACGATTACTTTTTAGGGTTTTTTAAAAAATACCTTGAGCATAGTATTTGTTCGTTCTCGTGCTCAAAAAACAATGAGAACATGATTGATTATACTTTTGTCGTATTTTTGTACTCGTCGTGGTAACACGAAAATAATGAAACTTACAAAGTAATCTTTAATCTCTTTTCACACTCTTTAAAAATGAAAAGATTGATGAGCGAACTTGTTTTTCTTATGCTTGTAAAAGTATTTGAATAAAAGTTCGACGAGCGATAATTTATCACTTTTTTCGTCCCTTCGAACTATTTTACGAAAAAAGAACTAAGAGAGTTCTCTTTTAAGTGTTTTTCCAAACTCTATAAACATGAAAAACCTTCAATTTTTCTATCTTTGGACTCGTTAAACAAACATCGACAGACCCATAGGGGACTGAACCACTCCTTCTTAGGGTTCGTTACAAATACTCTACGGGACTCATCCAAAGGATTAGCTTACACCCACAAGCATATGTTATCCTCCTCAAGCTTGTGTAAAAATAAAGAGGTACTCGCCAGAAATGTTGGGGGTAAATTTGGGAAAGGGATGTGTATCTATATTTGTGTTAGTGACAGTAAGCGTCGCTCTTGAACATGGTACCCCCTTTATCATTTGAATCTAGGTTGGGAAATCCATTTGTCTCTCGTCTGACTTTCTGCAACTTCATATCTTGGGTCGTCTTTGAGTCAATACTGCCAAGCCTAACGTCGTGCCACCCATATGTTCAAGAGAATCTCAACCGAGCCCTCTATTGATTCGGCCATCTTCAATTGTCAATTCCTATCATGTTCTCCTTTCATGTGTCTGTTCCAAATCATATTCGTACTTTTCTCTACCCTAAATCTGTTACCTGTTTCGTGTCATTTGATGGGGGATACATCAAGGCCCTCATGTGATGAGCCTTTTTATGTCGACTTCAGCTCATTATCCAGGAACGAGACTTAGAAACTAAATAGTACCTTAGATCCTGCATGCCTCAATGGCAGGTTTCTTCGCTTTCAACAATGGATTTACATCATAGATCCTTGATCGAGATATTCCATTAAGTGTTCAACTTCAACTCATTTATTCACACTCATTGGATTGTACTGTCATACCTTGGGGGTCATTGACATCAATGATGATTTCCCTCGCACTTGTTAACGGTTTTCATTAAATGATTGATAATCAAGTGGTTTCTGACCATGTTCAACTTCAGCACTTGTAATCACATGGCCATATTCATACTAGCAGACGAAGGGATTGAAGACCCTAGACCTCATCATTTTTTATCCAGGTTGTGATGGAGTATTTACGATTTGAGTTGGCACATAGATCCACTTTGTATCTCTCGTGGCTATGTGTGTGTTTGAATTTTCCTATACATAGATCCACAGTGTATTCCTGGTGGCTATGTAGAATCTCAATGACATGGATCCACGGTGTATAATTGGTGGCCATAACTTATATTTATGATGTCAATCATTTATAGTCTGAACATGGGAATGCCTACTTTAGACATGATGTAATATTATGCATATTATTGATTGTTTGCAGGTTCCTAATTGGTGCGCTCTTAGTTCCTAACACACACATGCATGTTTACAAAGTATTTTGGTTGTCACGATTTCTAGCCCGATACTTTGGGGGGAATTATGTTACACATTATTTTGGTCATTCTGATGATGACATCACATACATGTGTTCAGGCTCCCAACATGGCTTTTTCCTGAGAAGAGTAGCTTCTTTCCTACCTTACAAAGCTTATTTTTAGAAAGCGTTTGTAGGTTGCCCATAATACACAGTGCGAAAATCCATCATTTCCGTAGGCTGCCCTATAGCTGGCCCATAGGATTTCTGCAGGTTTCTATATAGGCATGGTGTGACGACATTCCAAAGCTAAAAGAGGAAAGAGGTTTCACAAAGTTTCTACAAGGGGAATCTTCTAGAATGTGAGGTGGTGTTTGTATGGTTGCAATCCTACTGGTTTCTCTAATTTGGTGGGATCATACTCATCCTTTTAACTACATCACCTTCTCCTATATAATCATGGGCTTCTCATGGAAAAATTTAATCATAGTCGAGAAATATCAAGCAGAGAATTGATGAGAGAATAGACTGAAGATTGTGTGAAGAATCCTATTCTTAGTGATGCTTGAGGCCTCCATTTGTCCATCAAGCTTTTGTGGATCATCTTCATATGAATTTCAGAGAAAGTGTATGTGTGTGTTGGGACGAAGGACCACTAAAAGGGAACTTGCGACATCAAGGCAATTTGGTTTTATCTTCTACTTTTCATTAATATAATACGGTGACATGTTCCTTTCCCATAAAATGATTAGTATTTTATTACATGATTCATTTATCACATGTTTAGGTTTCCATTGAATTCTTCTATTATTGCTTTCATGTTGATTGGTTTTATTATCACAGATCTGATTCTGCAAGAGCACTGAAGTGAACCAGGGACAACAAAGATATAAGGAAGGGATTCATAAGGTATGTTATATATTCCTATTTTTGGTAGTAAAACTCAATTATCACAACTTAGGGGAAGCATCTTGTTCAGTATCATTTAGTTCTAGATCTAGGTGGATCTAGGGGCATTAGTTCATGTCTACATCTACCGATTTACCCAATAACATATACAAGTGTAATTTAAATCTCCTTGGGCCTTTAAGAGGGATAATGACAAGGAATTAAA
>ML793611.1:230701-253788 GCA_009831015.1 Picea engelmannii
TACATTACATATGGTATCAGAGTTGAAGGTTACAACACTTGGACCTCAGGGAAAGGCCAAGATTACTTTAATTATTTTACTTCTATTGAAGAAAAACTAACAAATATGTTTACTGTTACAAAAAGAAAAAAAAGAAATTGGTCTTTTGTGACAACGTTAGCACAAAATGAAGAAGAATTCAAACTTGAAGAGAATCCAAGTCAAGTAAGTCCTAAAGAACCAGGGAATAATAGAGAATCAAGTTCTTCCACTTAGTTTTTGGAAACAATGAAGAACCTCATCATGGAATTACAAGTCTTTAAAGAAGATAATGAAAAGATGAAAAAGGCATAGGAAAACTAGTTAGAAATAAATGAAATGTTGATACGCAGTATGGTAACCAAGAGGAGCCCAAAGGACAATTAAAAATAAGAATAATTCAACAAAAGGTCCTCTAAAAAATATGGATATGAAACAGAAAATGAGGATATTTCTTCTAAAGACACACACATGACAGGAAACAAAACAACAATGAGAAAAAGAAAAAGAAAACAAGTAGATCACCTGGAAGGAGAATTCAAGAAAAAAAAATTGTCCACCTTTGATGGAGAATCATGGACGGGTGAAGAGGTTGAAGAATGGCTACTAGATATAAAGAAATACTTACATATTTACAACTACTCTAGTAATATGAATGTCAGAATGGCCATCTACAACTTGAAGGGAAAAGCAAGTATCTGGTGGCAAGACCTAAAATTGGCTAAGGGATTGAAAGATAAACAAATGGAATGGTAAGATTTTAAATTTTTTATCAAGAAACAATATTTTTCATAAATCTACTAAGAAAGAAAAACTAAGGAATTCTATGAGCTAAGACTCGAACAAATGACCATGGACGATCTAATAAATAAATTTATGGAACTATTGAGATTTGTACCATACATAAAGGAAGACAACGTAAAGATACAATGATTCTTAAGCTGTCTACCACTGTCGTACAAAGAAAAAAATGAATTTGACAAAACCAAGTCCTTAAACGAAGTTTCTAGAAAGGCTCGGATGTGCTATGATGAGTACAAACAGAGGTCTAAAATTCCCAAGTCATGGAAGGACAAGAAACATGACAGAATGAATCAACAAAAGAAAGGCTTCCAACCAACCCCTTTCTGTAATATGGTGAAAAGTTTCCAAAAGAAGGATTATCATTCGAACACCTAGAGCACTCAAGGGGGATGTAGACTAGTTAACCTGGGAGTCAAGAAAGTTGGGGACTTCCCCATAGAACCATTGAAGTGCTGGGAGTGTGGAGAACCTCACTTGAGGAGAAATTTTCCACGCTTAATTTCCACGGTAAGAACTACAGTCCATAACCTGCAAGAAGTTTCAAAGTAGGAGATATGGGAAGAAGCGTGCACAAAATTAATGCATCTATGGATGTCAGGCAAGCTGATCATCAATCCACTACCGTGGAGGTTGAAGGTAAAATTCATGATAACTGCATTTCCATATTAATTGACACGGGATCTATTCAGAGTTATGTCACTCATCATTTAGTTGAATTAAATAGGCTCAAGAAAGTAAAGCATGCTAAGTCTTGGTTAGTACAGTTAGCAACAGAGACCAAGAGAAAGGTAAAAAAAATTAATCTTGATTGTGAACTCAACATAGACGGTTAAAGTACAAAGTTAGACCTGAACATTTTACCTTTAGGATCTTACAATTTAATCATTGGAATGGACTAGTTAGAGAAACATAAAGTAATATTAAACTGTTATGAAAATTCACTTATTTACAGAGACGAAAACAAAGTAGTTAGGAAAATACAAGGGATCAGAAAACCAGTTTTGGTTAGGTAGATATCAGCCATGAAATTTAAGAAATGTATGAACAAAGGTTGCCAAGTTTATGTTTATCAGGTAAATAATTTGCTAGAAAAGGAAAATAAACCCAGTTTAGAGGACTTTGTAGTCCTACATGGGTTTAGAGATGTATTTGTGGACGAAATACCAAAACTACCTCCAAGAAGAGAGATAGATTTCTCTATCGAACTACTACCTGGATCTGCCTCGATATCTAAGGCACCTTATAGAATGAGTCTACCTGAATTAATGGAAATGAAAATTTAGCTGCCAGAACTGTTAGATAAATAATATATCAGACCAAGTGTCTCATCTTAGGGAGCATTGATTCTCTTCGTTAAAACCAAATATGGGACCTTGAGACTGTGCATTGACTATCAAAAACTAAATAACATGACGATCAAGAATAAGTATCCTTTCCCCAAAATTAACGACCTTCTTAACCAAGTTGGAGGAGAAACAATCTTCTCTAATTTAGATTTAAGGTTTGGTTATCACCAAGACGGAATAAAAGACGAATATAGAAATAAAACAACATTTAGAACATGTTACAGACATTATGAGTTTGTCGTAATTCCGTTCGGTCTTACTAATGCACCAACAACCTTTATGTGTTTGATGAATAGTATATTCAGTCAATATCTAAATAAATTTGTGTTGGCATTTATCCATGATATTTTAGTTTACTGAAAAATGAAAGAAGAACATGAAGAACATATGGAAATAGTATTGCAGACCTTAACGAAACATTAGTTGTATGCAAAGTTTGATAACTGTGACTTCTACAATAGAAAGATACAGTACCTAGGACACGTGATATCCCAAGATGGAATTACAGCTAATCTAGAAAAGATAAAATCCATTATGGAATGGCTTATTCCTAAGGATGTAGCAGACATCAGATAATTCATGGGAGTTACCGGTTATTACCGAAGATTTATCGAAGGATTTTCTAAGATCGCGTATCCAATTACATCCCTACAGAAAAAGGGAATAAGATTTACTTGGTCACAAAAGTGTCAAGACAACTTTGATAAATTAAAAAGAATGTTAACTACAATCCCTATTCTAAGTATATCAGATCCCGATAAATATTTTACAGTTTGAGTGGATGCAAGCAAAGAAGTCTTGGGAGGTGTCTTAACACAAGATGGACAGGTCATATGTTACAAATCACGTAAACTGAAAGAACGTGAACGGAATTACGTTGCACATGATTTGGAATTAGCAGTCATAATTCATGCTCTGAAAATGTGGTGACATTATTTAATGGGGAGAAGGTTTCTGCTACTAACCAACAATAGTGGTGTAAAATGTTTATTCAGTCAACTAGATCTCAATGCAAGGCAAGCGAGATGGCTAACCTTTTTAAGTGAATTTGATTTTGAAGTAAGACACATCAAATGTAAAGAAAACAAAGTTGTAGATTCTCTAAGTCAGCGTACTAACGAACTTTATGAGGTATGTGTTATCAAAGAAGAAAATGACATCGAACACAGAATAAAATATGCAAGCAGTAATGACAAAAAGTACATCAAAACAACAACAAAATTACAAAAAAATGTAGAAAAACTGGACAAAACAAATATGAGTTTAGATAAAAATGGACTACTAAGGTTCAAAAACAGGTTGTACATACCTAATTCTGTTGATTTAAAATAAAAAAAATCTTGACGAATTGCACAAAAGGCCATATTTTGGTCATCGAGGATACCAGAAAATGATAACAAATTTGAGAAAATTGTTTTATTGCCCTAACATGAAGAGTGAAAAAGATGAATATTTATCTAAATGTTTATATTGTCAACAAGTAAAGGCTAAACATAAACATCCAGTCGGTCTTCTATAGCCTCTACCTATACCAGAATGGAAGTCGAAGATTATCTCATTGCACTTCATCATAGGTTTTCCTAAGACTCAAAAGAAAAATGACTCGATTATGGTAGTGATTGATAAACTTAGCAAATTTTCACATTTTATACGCGTGAAATCTATTTATAAAGAAATTAATATTGCTGAAATTTTTATGAAAGAAATATTTAGATTGAATGAAATTCCTAAGATGGTGATCTCCGATAGAGATGTCGAATTTACGTTAAAGTTTTGGAAGGAATTTTTTGCAGGATTGGATACTAACCTGAATTTTAGCACAAGCTACCCACCAAAAACGGATGGTCAGATCGAACAAACGAATCAGATTGTCGAAGACATGTTATGAATGTACGTGAGAAAGAAACCAACTAAGTGGGAGGAGTAGCTACACTTAGTTGAATTTGCTTACAATAATGGCTATTAGACATCAACCAAGATGAGTCACTTCGAAGAATTATACAGAAGGAAATGCACAACCCTGATTGGCTGGGATAATCTAGTTGACATGCTTATGATGGGACCATAAATGCTCCAGGAAATGGATAAAATGGTAAAAATGGTACAACAAAATTTAAGGGAGGCCCAAGACCGACATAAAATCTACACAGATTTTAAAAGGAGACACCAACAATTTCAAATTGGGGACCACGTGTATGTGAAAGTCACAGAAAGGAGGAGCTCTCTAAATCTAGGAAATTGTTCAAAGTTGGCACCCAGATTTTGTGGTCCCTTCGATATTTTAACTCGAATCGAACCCATGGAATATCAAATAGCACTTCCTGCAAACTTAAAAGTTCATAATGTTTTTCATGTTTCCTTATTAAAAAGGTATATTCATGATCCTACTCACATCATTGATTGGAACATGATGCAGGTGGAACCAGAAGGCGAGTTCCATGTGGAACCTTTGGGCATTCTTAATAGGAAATAAAAAATACTATGGAATATAGCTATCGCCCACATAAAAGTACAATGCAAGCACTTTATCCCTGAGGAGGCCACCTCGGATTTGAAGGAAGATTTGCAGAAATATTATTCAACCCTATTCCAAGAGAGGAATGAACACTGAGGATAGTGTTGTACTTAAGGGGGAGAGGATGTAATATCCTCAAATTTTAGAATATTAAATTCTAAGTGAACTTTGAAATAATCATCCGTTTTTGGAAAATTTGGACTTGGAAATTATTTGCCATTTATGCAAAATTCGAATTTGGAATTTTGATTGTTGTAATTAATTATTTGATGCCTGATGGGAAAAGATTTGAATTTCCAAACTTTCCTCTTTTATTTGACACATGTGTACGAAAAACATTTAATAAATTAAATGTTGGAAGACAAATGGAACAACCAGGTTAAAAATAGTTGACCATGACTCCATGAGTGGGGAACAAGTTTGAGTTACCTCAAGGCTAATTTTTACAAGTGGCAGAAGTGGAATTTGGCCACTACCAGCCCCTAAAAATCAAGGATTTGTAAAGATGCAAATTTCCCTAAGGAGGGAAGGAAATGCCTAGGCACAAGCCTGCATATTAAGAACAACATATGGAGGAGGCAGGACGTTGCTTAGTATGTTAGGAAAATAAACTATTTGTTTTTATGAATAATTTTAGTGTGAGGAAAAGGATTTTTTTGATCTGTGGATGGTTACTATAGATAAGGAGGATCATTCAGTTTTCCCTTACGGACTCATGGTCAGGATAGGGGGTGAGCAGGAAAAGTGAACTTGACTATTCTGTTCTATGGTTGGGTGGAACGTGGTTGTTCCATATGTATTCCAGCATCAGGTTTTAGATATGTATCTCATCTTGTATTCCTTTATCAATGTTATATTTATGGTTATTATTTGTTATGAATATGTTGACTGTGTATACATAAGTGAAATCAATTTATAGGGGTTGTATGACCATGTTTTACTATGGCTGATCATAGTTAAATGATACTGAATATATTGTTTATTTAAAATGTGATTGTTGTACATATATATTTAACTACACCTATGTGTGTGTGTGTGTACGCTCATATATAAATAAATAATAGAACTATTTTTATGTTCTTATTCGCCATTGAATATATATATTTTGAATTACTATTCAAATCTATACATACGCAAACACTAAAGAGAATAGATAGAAAGAATAATAGTCTGAATACATTCTTTATTACCACAGAAATATAGTGATTTAAGAGAATTCAAAGTATCTTGAAAAAGTATCCATTCTATTCAATCGATCATTGTACAAAATATTACAGTTGGAGTACCATAGACCCAAAACTCTACAACCTCTTGTATTGTAAACAGAGCTCTAAGAAAGTATACATAGAATCTATATGTAACTGAAGTTAATGCGCACATAGATTGGTCAAGGAAGGACATGGAACTTGAATACCTTCGAGGTAATATGCTTCCTTCATCTGCTTACACCAACTTTCCCAACCTGCAAAGAAGTAAAACGAGGGTTTAGTAACTTGCTAGCCTATTAATTCTATGGAAATTAAATAGTAGAATAAACCCAGTTCAAAAACTTAGCCTGAGTTCTGATGTAAACCAGATCGCCTTTTGTTCCTTAAGCGACAATCTGTCTACAATCTAAGAGGAGGAGGAGTGGACCCAAAACCGACTAATGGGTGCCCTCGCAAAATAGAAAGGGACCATTATTAATTTCATATATCCATGCATAGAACTTTTCACTTGTAAAATAGAGAAAATGACAGTAAGCAATTATCATTGAAATAAACCGTGCATATATTAATCAAATAGGCAACACACAATAATAATTCTCCAAACCATGTGTAGAGGACCAAATGAGTGGAATGAGTCAATTGTGGAAAGGTCACGATTAAACAGAACTACAAATTAATTCCCCAAAATCACACAATGGAATTTCCTATTTTGGGTAACGATCATAGTGAAGAATTATTAAATTTATAAGCATTCATATAGGCACACAAGATGTGACCTGAGTATAATTGCAACATATCGATAATTAAAAATAAACAACATTACAGAAAGGTAAATTATGCAAGTTTGAGTGCATAGAAAATTAGAGTAAGAACCCAATACATAGGTTAAAACCTAACTGTGCAAAACGTGTTTGAACCCCACATTTTCATTATGCATACATTCAACAGATGAATAAGCAAATGGTTACATGCTTAGGAATGATAGTTAATAACAATTATACTTTCTCTCTTATTAGTGCAGAGTGGTCGACATAGGAAAAACCTTTCATAAACAATTTAATTCCATAACTGTATCAGACGAAGGATTTTACTGAGGTGGTCGTGGGATAAACCACGATTCTTATTGGTAGAGGAAATATTTTCACAACCAGAGGATACAAAAAAAGTTGTTTCAAATGAATAAGATCCTATTAATTTTCCATTTATATACATAATTTAAATTACAAAAATTTCCTACAAAGTTTTAAATAGTCAAGTTTGAATAACATCAACCAGTGCAGCAAGTCTTGGGATCTTTGGACGAATTCCAGAGGTTAAGAATAACAATTTTATAATGGTGAATAAAATAACACTGAGAAATATTATAAGGTTAACTTCTAATAACGATTCGGTCCACGGTCTGAATGGGAAGGGACCACAATGACTATAGGATTGAATACTGACAACCAACCGAGAGAAAATACAATAACCCTCAAACCCGAGTGTTAAAACTAAAGGGTTTCACCCATATTACAAAGGGAACCATAAACACAGTAGAATCCCAGGAGGAAAATGCATATAGAGGCACTATTGTAATACATTTTCAATCCTCAAAAAAATAAAAGAAAACGTCAAGTCTGTTCATGGAAACTCTCTTTTATTTTACGTTGCACCAAATAAAGAATACATTCACAGAGTACTTCTCATGGGGAATTGAAGCAAAAGAATGTTTACTTGCCCTTGCGCATAGAGAACCCGGATGTGCATTGCCTCCTTCCATCTCTCACCAGAGCCGAGCCTTACCAAATCATCAGTCGTATATAGCACATATGCCATCGCTCACTAGGGTCGAGCTTATCAAATCATTGATCGTATATAGTGTAGAGGCCATTGCTCACCAGAGTCGATCCTTAACAAATAACCAGTCGAATACAAACCATGGGAATGTTTTTTGTTACATACAAAAGGGGGAAGAAAAAAAACAAGTGTTTCCTCGAGGTCCTCACTAGAGGAGTAATAGAGGCTAGTACGCCCCATACCACTGCCAAGTGAAGCCAAGGGAGGTGGCGAGCCTACGTTGGGCGTTTTCTCCTAAGTGTCAGTTCTGGAAGGTACCGGACACGCTTCACCATTAATGGACCAGACCAAGATTAAATGCCTACAGGACCCGACTTGTCATCCACCATAAAATGGTTTTTGAACCACTTAATTTGGTGAGTCATGTTAATAGTCGAACCTTAGAATTAGAAGACCATGTTAATAATCGAGTAGGTTTACCCATGTTATGTATAGGTATATGTTCCCTATGCTATAATAATATGTTATGTATAGGTATATGATCGTTTCACTATGATAAAACAATATTGTTAGTATGCATAAAAATGTAATCCTAGCACTTAGGACTTATGCCTACTAGGTCAACCCTATGTCGATATGTGTTGATCATGTGTCCATGATTTAGATCACCCATACCTTATATAACGTAGACTGTTATGTGATTTAATATGCATAACATGTCTTGACATAGACCTGTTGGTTATTCTAAGGGCTATGACAGTCATGGTCACAAAACTCCTCAACACATATAAGTGTGTGATTTATAATCCATTAACGACACTATAATGAAATATAAATGTAAGAGACAAGTGGAATTTAAATCTCATTCGACCTTTAAGAGGGATAATGACAAGGAAGTAAAACTTCTATGCATACAGTAAAGGAATAAGATATATTTAATGGATTATCTCTGTGTCGCAAACAATGTTGGAGATTCAAGGAAATTTAATGTTGCCTAAGAAAATAAAATTTATTTGGTAAATTTTGGGTACATTACACAGAGACCACGCATTTTCTTAGTACAAGTAAATATCTTATCATTACAGATGGATGACGACTGGTACAAGGAAGTAAAAGAAAATATCATACAAGATACCATGATGATACCTAGATATGAGGGTTATTCTTTGGATAGCGACAAACTATTAAGATAAAATGGCAGAATTTATGTACCACCAAATGACGAAATGAGAAATTTAATTTCGAAAAAATCTCATCGAGCAGTGTATAGGGCTCATCTAGGAGTCATAAAAATAAAGGCATATATAAAACCACTATTGTTTTGGAAGGGATTGAAAGATGATATAGTTAATTATGTGGCAAGATGTCTTGAATGTCAGCAAGTGAAGGATGAAAATTGACATCCAACGGGATTATTACAGCCACATGTGATTCCTTAATCGAAATGGGAAGTTATATCGATATAATTTATTGTTGGATTTTCATTGACAAAAAGGATACATGATTCTATATTTGTATTTGTCCACACTTTGACTAAGAGTGTGCATTTTATTCCAGTTCATACGATGTATCAAGCACCTAACATAGCTTGAATTTTTGTACATGAAATCGTAAGGTTGCATGGTGTACCAAGGAAGATAATATTTGATCGAGGATTGGTATTCACTGGACATTTTTGGACTAGTTTCCAAGAGGCTTTGGGCACGCATTTAAATTTTACTACATCATATCACCTTGAAACTTATAGAAAAATGGAAAGAACAAATCAAATTCTAGAAGATATTCTTCGAATGTATGTGATGGATCAACAAAAATGATGGGAAGAATTTTTACCATTGGTAGAATTTACGTATAATAACAGTTACAAGAATTCGATAAAGATGACACATTTTGAGTTTCTATATGGACAATTGTGTAGGACACATTTGAGTTGGGATCGACTAGAATATAGGGTCTTGGTGGGACCAGACGTGATTAAGGAAATGGAAGATCATATGTGAACTATAAATAAAAGGATTAAGGAAGAGCAAGACCAAAAAAAAAGTTATGAAGATGCTCATCATATTGACAAAGTGTTTTTGTGGGTAAAACCACATAAGATTTCGATTAATTTTGGAAAGAGCGTTAAAATATCTCCAAGGTTTGTGGGACCTTTTGAAGTTATAGAAAAGAAAGGACCTATGGCTTATTGACTAGCCTTACCTGGTTCTTTGAGGCGTATGCAGGATGTGTTTCATGTTTCATTTTTACGTCATTATATTTCATATCTGTCACATGTTATTTTTTTGAGTTCGTTGCAGGTATCAGATGAGGACGCTCTCATAGAAAATCTATTACACATACTAGACCATTGCAATCGATATCTATGACATTGATTGGTCGATTAGGTCAAGTTCTAGTGGGACATTTATAGTCCACATTCCATCACTTGGGAGGACACACATGATAAGCCTCAACAATTTCCATATTTATTTTGAAAGTTGATATATATAGATTAGTAGCATCTATATCATAGTTTTCATTGTTAGATTGTAAAATATTTAGGATGAAGCTTAAAACGAGAGGGGGTATATGTAACATCCAATTTTCACTAACCACATTTTCATAACACTGATTAGTCTTTGAGGACACTTGCATGCAAGTGATCCGACTAAACATGGTACTATATGATTATCTAATTATGTTTATGAGTTAAATAGTATTATAGATTTGAGTATTGAATTCTTTGTGTTATTAGTATTGATATATAGAATTGATAGGCATTATGATGAGGTTTCTTGAGTGTGCAGGAAACATGACAGGAAGAGGATGTTGATGGCATCAAAAGAATTCCTCGGACTCCGAATTGAGTCAAGGAGTGAAATATTGACTTTGATTATGAGTAATTTATTTTATTGTGCATGTGTTATCATGATGATTTCAGTTATGGATTTCATGTACAAAAATCATTAATATTATTTTTGTCAGTGGATGCAGGTATGGCGATGCTTGCTAATCAAAGTCACATATGGAGTAAATGGGTCATACACATATATCAAATAGATTAGAGAGAGGTGTGGCAACATCCCTATCACATCCTAATAGCACTCTCGTCGTGGCATGAACTAAAGGTTAACGAATATCTTGTTCCCGAGAGATTCACAATGTTGTGAGGGAAGACTGAGACATTTGTTCATGATGATTTATGAGGGGAGCGCAAGAAGGAGGATTCCTTATTCCTCAATAAGCCCTTAGTCTCACACAAGGTTGACAAGTAGAGTATTAACTCCAAGCATTAGAAAACTTACAAACTAAGTCAACATGATGAGTGACAACCTTGGATCAAGTAGGTGCATCTTGAAGGGAACATTGCAAGGTAATCTAAAATGCAAATAAATAAATTGAAATGTCAATAGAATTTAATAAAAATTTAAAAGACTTTAGAGGATAAATTGAATACTTAGATTTTGTAAGAAAAGAGAATAAAATTATATATTAAATTATGAATAGGAACATAATAAAACATAAATTTAAATGCTCATGCCTAATTAAATTATAATAATGAGCTTGAGGGAAATGAGACTAAATAGAATCTAGAAAATGGAGAATAAAATGTAAGACATGTGCACAATGTCTGCATGAATTAAATAAAAATATTTTTTTATTAAAAGAGATTGCTTTCATGAGGATATGTGGTGTCAACTTAGAGTTAGAGTAATTTAGTTAGGATACACCATAAAAGAGAAATTAGAGAATTAAGGGATAACTAGGAGAAAATCTAAGAACTGATTGTGGAGGTGAGGAAAAATTCAAAATTTATTTAATTAAAAGAAATTAAAACATGTACAACTTGAGGGAAGTGTGACATGTGTTGAGGGTGAATAATCTCTAAATTAATTATTAAAAACTATTTAATTATGCATGAATTGAAAAATGTGAAGCTGAAAATTCTTTTAAAAAAAAGGGAGAGGAAGGAGTAGGGCACCCTATTGTTTGATGACTGAAATGTTGTCAATTTTTTGTGACAAGTTTTTTTATGTGAGTTGGGCTGCAAGTTTATAAAATAGGTGGAAGCCTCTCCTTGCGAGGGAAATCTTGAGCTAAGAATTTGATTTATGTGTGTAACCCCTTTATGGCTTGAGGGGATGAGGGGGAAGAAGAGTACCCCTAGCGTTAGTTGGGTGGTATTGGTGAAAAAATTTGATTATCAAGATAAAGGAAGGATGTAAAGCAATTTTCCAAGTTCAAAATCATCCTCATATATCAACAATATTCTAGTCACGGTTAGTTAATTGTTAATATTGTCATGCTTAGATAGTTAGTTGAGTTTCGTTTTATTTATAATTCTGGTTATTTTTTAAATTCTACCTTTACTTCATTATCTTCTAGAAATATCTCACTTGCGTCGGATCAGTCTGTGGAGAACTCTTGTTTTCAGGACTGGGCTTTAGTGAAATTACTTGTTTTAGATGTTTACTTATTTTTATGATTAGAAATATCTAACCGGTGGGAAAAGCATGGGCACAGATACCGTAAAATGTTGGGCGTTGATTATGTTATAACAGATTCAAAAGATTTCAATTATTTACAATTTATTCCATAGATTAGTAACTGGATTCAATCTCGGTCTCAGGATGCTAGAATGGGGGGCAAGAGAAAATTTTTGAATGGTTTCATCTTAACCATCCGATTCGATCTTTGATTCGGTGGTGCTTGAATGTTGTTATAGACTTTAAATGAAAATAGAAAATCGAGAAATATCCCATCTTCTGATGATGCTTAATTGTCATTTAAAACATTAAATGATGAAACATTGTCAAAATGACCTTTTCGTAGTTGTTGGATCGATATTTCGTCTTTTAACGCTTAATTGTGGCGATAAACTTTAGATGATAATAAAAAACACCCAAACCTTGTGTGTCTCTGATTAAATGAATATATTTTGTCTGCGGAATTGATGTTATTTTATTCTGTTGATGTAGTATATTTTTGTACAAAGTAATTAAACAATTAACATAAAAAATTGTTGGGCAACAATAGATTGAACCCTTCAAGGCATAGTAAAAAGAACATATAATCCTCAGGACTTGTAATTAAAGTTAAGGGTAATCCATGTTGTAAAATTCGTCACCTATTAGATAACTCCGGATATATATATATAAACCGTGATTACCATAAAATACGATTACCAAGTGCTATAAATAGGATTTCAAATTATTTAAAATTTTAACGTTTTGAAAAAAAAAATTCAAAAACATGTTTTTTTTTAAGGTGTTTGTTTTAAGGTTCTTCTGAGCTATTGTCTAGGTTTTGAAGACCATATTTGAAAAATATTGTAATTTTGACCCGTTTAAAAAAATGGTGTTACTGGTTGCACCACTTTTTGATTTGCGGGTTGATTTTGATGTTTTTTATGAAAAAATATGGGTTTTTTGGGTCAGATTTCTCGGTTTGAGGCCACAGTTCACATTAAGTTGGTAACTTTGCTTTTAGGGTCCTGAAGGAATCTTAGATGAGTTAATGTCACAAAAAATATATGGTAAAAGTATTGAATTGTTAGTTAATGGAATTCACACATAGGGTTTGTTGACTTATAAAAGGATGTTAAATAAAGATAATGTGCACAGGGAAAATAAGTACTAATGGTCATGTTGATAGCTTCACATCCCTTTATCCCTACAAAAACTTGGTTCCTGCACCCATAGTAAATGCCTTGTGTGAGACTTCACTTGCATGTAGGTAATGTCGAAAGGGTCAGTATCTAAATAGGTTTTGATGGTTGAATAACTTAAAACTAATGTCTTATAGTTGCGCACCAACAAATGGTTCATTGTCAGAACCCAAAATCTGTAATAGAGAGAATTTTTTGGAAGCCTACTAAGAAAGAGATCATCGAATGGATGGAAAGGAAGGAACGAGAATTTTCCCAATGGGAGAATAGAAACCATCGGATCAAAAATGAATAATGGTTGCAAAGGTATGCGTTCAGAGATCTACATGAGATTTTACTTGGTGAATTTCCAAAAAAATTAGTTGGATGGTTAGAAACGTTAGTGGAGAATACTGGAAGATCTCTAATTGTAGCTCTGAGGAACTGTACCCCTGATTTTGTAAGAAAATTGAATTCTTTAATCACTACTACTTCTCGTGCAGTTGATTTATGGTTGAATAACATACTTGGGGGTTATATTATGGAATTTGCAGTAGATTTTACCTAGTCATATAGTGTCACAAAAAGGTACTTCTTCAAGGGTCTACGTGAAAGGTTTCTGAAAGAACTGGGTACCTAGATAAAGATGTTGTTTTGTAACAAATATGTGATGACCATGGAATCTGATTGCTAGGGGGATTCACCCACATAGGGGAACTGGGGGTTGACCGAGGGATGGTCTAAAGGTGGGAAGGAATGAAGAAAGAACTGAATAAAGAAGGAAGGAACTGAGGATGAATAGAAATGAATAAGGTGTATCAGAATAAGAATACGAATTTGGAGTATTGCAAGATACAAGAAGTTGAAAATTGGGGATGAGAAAGGAGAGTAGCGTAGTGAGTATGAGGTGAGATGACCCTACGCAATAGTCCAGATCATAGAAATACATGCCACAGAAGGAGAGGGACAGGTTCCTTAGTTTAGTCCTATAATAGAAGCATCATTAAGTCCTACTGAGGATGGATCATGTGTCAAACCCACGAACCTCTGTGCGTCACCTCGATCTGATATAAGATTTGAAGATTTTTCAAAATCATTTATAGTTAGTGGAGGAAGTCAAAATAGTAGTATCCATAGAAGTGGAAGCAGTTCGTTGAGTAAAAATCAACCAACATGATCGGGGGTAGGTACTACGTAAAACACCATGGAAGGGTTACATTGAGAATCCCTGAGTTCTAGGGAGTTGGGTCGAAGGACCTAGAACAAAATCTATTTGTATGTGAGACAATTTGGGATGTGAAGAATGTACAAGATGAGGCCAAAAATATTGTGCAATTGGAAATAACATTTAAACGTTGCATATTAGTCTGGTCCATGAAATTGCAGAGTGCTACACGAATAAGTCAAGCAAGGACATTGGCATAAATTTGAAAAGTGTTATTGAAAGAGTTCAAGAAGCTGAAATCCGAATCACAATACATTACAGAGTTGAAGGAAATCAAACACCTTCATACTGAGTCAGTTTGGGACTATGATAAAATATTTATGGATTTTATGGGTATATTGACATTCCAAATTCTAGATCAACAACATACAGAATGGTTTATTATAATACTATTTCCATAAATTATCTTCACATTGATACAACATAAGGTTTTTTCACATCCTAAAGATTTGGAGATTGTGATGAAGCTAGAAGCATATCTTGTATGGGATGGTGGGAACTGGGGCGATGGCTCAAGTGCAAACACAATTAGTTTCCTTGACAATGAAATTAGTATAGCTTATATAAGGAAAGGAGAAGAGGGAACAAGTTTGGTGTATAACGTGTAGGACTGAAGGCCACCATAAGGATGAATTCACAACCTTTCTGCAATTTTTGGTGGCTAGAGAACCAAACCCATTACCAAGAGGAGGGTGTTAGTAGTAGAATTCACTCTAGACTGCAGAAAGAGTGAGCCCAGTACCCATTTAGATATAAGTGATTAAATCAATTTTAAACTCAGGTGGATCAACAAGGAAGAGAAACAAGGAGGGTAGAAAACTTTATGCAAAGTCATTACATTGTACATGGAGTCAATACATCCTACAGATCGAAGGAGCTCAAGATTCAAACCATACCAAAAGAGATATAATTGATGGATGAAGGTATAAGGAATATAAAAAAAAGAAGAATATCATGAAGTAAATATACTCTTGAAAACAATGACTTAAAAGATTACTAGAACAGAGATCATGAAAGAAGGCAATTACTACAAATCATTTACATCTCATGAATCTCCTACCCATGAGAAACCATTCATATTCAATGCCTACAATTCCATTCAAGCAACATGAAAAGGTAGACTGATAATAAATAACACAAAGTCTGATAAGAAACTTTCATGAATCTCTAATGGCAGAAATGCCTACATCACATGCCCTCGGGCTTACAAATAAACAAATAAAACTACCCTTGCAGCTCTCTCAAGCATCTCTCCAGACATGAAATCAACCTCCAAGAGCTCCCTACTTCATTGAATAGAAAATGAAATCCAAAATATGATTAGGAGGTCACATCCCATCTCTTTCATTGGATTCTAGGCTTTGGAGATAGGTGGCAGCAGTCAAAGAGACAAAAATCCAACAAACTGCTAAAGTTTAGGAAGTTGTTGGAAGTCATTAATAAATCTATTGATAAATCACTACATGAGGTTTTAATAGGGATAAACCTTAGGTGAAGGTGTCCTTTCGTATCCAATTTATCTTTGAGAAGTCATTCGAACCCTCCTTGACAGTTGGCATCCCTCCCATAACTTGGATTTGTCATACTCTTAGAGTTTGCAGCACCTTTGACAGCTTGTGCTGTGAACTTTCCTGTAGATGGTAATTTTATCTTTTCTCCAAAAATAAAAAAATGCATCGGAATGATTGTTTTTCAACTAATCAAACACATCATTTTTTCCCTCCACACCAAATTTCAAAAGAACCTAGATCATGATTCAAAATTTATGATTAAAACAAGACTCTATTGTGTGCTAATTGATACAAACTGTCCCAAATTACCAGTTTTCAGTTTGATTGGTTCCACGTGCTGTGAAATTTCATGTAGCATCCTGTTTCATGCCAAATCAACTCAATTGATGCCAAAACCATGCAAGAATCCTTGAAAACCAAATCTAAAAACTAGAAATCATGATTAGAAACTCTTTTGAAATCATAATCATAAAATATTTGGGATATGCCCTATTTTGGAGTGCTACGAACTTCTAGGAGAGTTTGCAACGCATTTGATTTATGATTTGGAAAGATACTTTAGGTGGTTGGATGAATTTATAAGACCCTTTGGACACTTGTTTGGATTAAAACATTTGATGGTGACCTTTGGATAGCTAGATCTGACCTTTAACTTTCCCTCTTGTGCTAATAATGAAAACCACCATTATAAAACCAATACTAGGGAAACACCCAAGGTTAAAATCAATACCTTGATTTATTAACACGAAACATGAATCAAAAATCTTTGACAACCTATACATCCTATGTGTTAATGGAGGGTACAATGAAATATGTACTACATGGGTGTAACATACCCAATTCCCAGCTGAGTAACACTACATGTAGAAACTCATTAAATTATTAAGATTTACTGCTACTCAACTTCTTGCATCTTACCATTCATAGATCACACACATATTTTACCATTTGAATGATACTATAGTTTTAAATGGATCTAAAAATGTATATTAAACATGAATACAATTGTTCAAGCAATAAAAAACACACAACATTCATATAAACTATTTACACAATGGATTTTAACATAAGAACATAACTGAAACACTTAATTGTTAATGATTAACCAATTGGATTGGATGCAAATGAAGGATGAACCTCCCATACATAGGCATTGATGATCATTTTATCTCATTAGCAATCCACCCAAGAGATAAGGCTATGAGCCCACAATGATATCTATCTCACTAGCTATCCACTCTCCACACAAAGTATCCCCAAACCCAGGTTCTAGTCTCACAATGGTTCCAAACCTCGAGCTCTCTCTTTTCCCCGTAACCTGCACTACCCAAGAAATGTACCTTCTTCACTGCTCATAGTCCCTTGGTATATACCATTCGTTTATCAGGCCCACTAGTGCATTTAGTTTTCCATGAATCACTTAGCTAGGAACTTTAGGAACTCTCAATTGTTTCATGTTTTCTCACAATAGCCTTCACAAGGCTCTAAGATATTTCCTCAACAGGAAATCACACCATGGGATTACAACCTGACTTACTAGCACACAAGCCTCTATCTCATCATAAAAAAATATCCAAGCAATGGTTTCCTTCAAGTATACCATGGTTGTTCCTTTTCCCATCCTCCTTCCCTTCTTTTCTACCCAAAATCTGTATGTAAAACTATCCCCTTTTCTGCATACGAATTTCCTCTTCTTCCTTTATTTTTTTACTCACTCTCTTCTCAAGGATGATTGTACTTCAACCCATTCTCTCTAATAAATATGGGATGTGACTACTCACACCCACCCTCTTACATGAGTTTAAATGATTGGCCTCGCATACACTCAATCAAAAAATACAAAGTTATACACAAAGATAATAATTTCAAGAATGTGGGTTGGATTAATACCCATGAATAATTCCCCATTGGACCACTCTCTCTTATGGAATCATATCCCCTCATCGTAGCTAGTGATTATTATTTTTATTAATTATTCCAATGTTCATAATATGAAATTTGGCCCCTGGGGACATTAAATCAATATGGGATCTTTGCCCAAACATATTAGCCCACCAGCCTAATTCACATTTATACAATTACATTATAATTCATGGGGATTATAACTAGGGATGTTACATCCCATCCCTCTTATTTTTTCATTGTCCTCAATGCACAACACCCTACAGGTGTAATTTCATTTTACAATCCCATCTCCCTGACCAATAATCAACATATAGGTTCTCTAGCCCAAAATCACACATGCATTCCAAACCAAACAATTTACATAGGAAATTTGGCCCCAATACCACAGATACATATGCACTCCATCCCCAAAATCATAAATACAAAGGAGCCTTGGCCCAAAAGATATACATAAGCCATTGGCATTCTCCTACAACTATCTTTATTTCCATCAGCTCTCTTCCCATTGACCTTCCCAACCCAAGGAATGGAATCCCATTCATTTGTCAAGGTTGATACAAGGAATGTGCCCCCTTCATTCTCTGCAGTCACTTGGGTTGCACCATTCACTTATCAAGGTCTCTTTGGCATAGGTAACTAGGAATCTCACTGTTGAGAACTCTAGGGACTCACTGCTAGGGATAATATTGATAAAATACCCAGAAACAACCTTGTTGTGGCAATGCGACTCACACAAGAGTGCACTCTTCAGGCCTGACAACTTGTTTCTTCGACAATGCAACTCACACTAGAGTTCACTCTTCAGGCCTAACAACCTAGTTCTTCGACAGTGAAACTCACACAGGAGTTCATTGTTCATGCCTCAAAACTTGGTTCTTTGACAGTGCAACTCATACTAGATTTCACTCTTCATGCCTGACAACCTGGTTCTTTGATAGTGAAAATCACACAATATTTCACTCTTTAGGCCTAACAACGTGGTTCTTCAACAATGCACCTCACCCTCTAGGCTCAGGCATCCCTTTCATTGTTATAAAGTTCCTCAAGTGATCCATCATTTTCCAATGTGTTCTCACTCGGACAAATTCCAACTTGTTGTTATACTTCCACTAGCAATATATAACCTCTTGCAATCATCCCATATGAATTACATGCATACAATTACTATGAGACATCATCATACAATTTTAAAACTTCAAATTTGTTTTACATAGGAAAAAAAAAATCCCAAACATGAGTATTTTTCTCATAATTGTTTGGCTCTTGCAGCAGTAGATATCAGTCTTCCTTATGGGATTACATCATTTCCATATCCAATACCATTTCTCTTGCAATTTTATTAATTCCATGTAGCCAAACAAATTGTTAGTATATCGTAAGAATTTTCAATTATTAATTTCTCAAATCTGGTTATACAGGAAAATAAAAATTCCCACGCATGATATTTCTACTCATTATGTTTGGTTCTTACAACTACATGTATTATTCTTCTTTACGACCATACATCATTTCTATATCCAAGACCATTCTTCATGAAATTTCCTCAACTTTCTTGCAGCCAAACAAGATTGTTAGCGCTCATGCATATTTTTAGCAATTCATGAAATGATATCAGAATTGTATCTACCCAACAATTTTGTCATCTCCAACCATTATCTACATTAAAATGGAATTATGCCATTTATCATATTATCTAGAATAACACTATCATTTATTGTACATGCATTATCAACACATCGATCTTTTCATAATGCAATCAACTTTACCAATAAATAAAACCAATGTGCCAATAATCCCGACCACATCTACACAATGCATCATTGCATTGATTATAGAATATCATATGTTCATGTAATGTATTCCACCATGTGAGTTGGAAGGTATGGTCCACGCCTCAATACACTATCCAAACTCTTCCCCACAACCCATCTGATCCTTTGGATACCTTCCTCTTCAACCCATACACAACACTAGGAACATCATCCCTTAGTGTTATTTTGTGTTGAAAAAAATCTTGCAGTCCAAACCTCAGTTACTATTGATTTTTGGGTTGGTTGTCATTGATGTCAACCCTTGAAGAAATCCTGGTAGCGAATTCTGGTAGCACAAAGGTTTGGGTAATGGACCCAAGTTTGTTTGATTTATAATGGTATGAGTTTTAATATATTTGAATGTAAGACTATTCTATATGGATAGTACATGTCATGAAATTTATGGAGGTATGTGGAACGTCACATGACTCCTCACGGTTAGAGAGTTATGGCCATGTGAAGTTGGAGAACCCTCATGAGTCATCTAGAAGCCCCAAAAGGTCAAAGTAGTCAAAGTGGTTGAAAATAATAAATTGTTTAAATAATAAATTGAAGTGATGAGTGTACTATAATTCAAAGTGGATAGAAAAACAATGTATTTAAATAATAAAGTTATTGGAGAAATTACTAAGTGTACAAGTGGTTAGAAGTGGGTTAGCCCTAAAATAAGGAAAGTGGTTTAAGAAATTTTAGAAGGTAAATAATAAAGTGAAGTGATGAGTGTACTATAATTCAAAGTGGATACAAAATAAATTATTTAAATAATAAATTTAATGTAGAAATTACTAAGTGGACAAGTGGTTAGAAGTGGGTTAACCCTAAAATAAAGAAAGTGGGTTAAGATGGTTAAAAGGTAACCCCTTGAGGAAGCTACGTGGAATTATAAATAAGAGGCAAGGCTCTCTCATTTTAATCACACTTGAGAATATTGAATATATACTAGTGACTGAGGTAACTAAAGGATATCTAAGCTGAAATTCAGAAGGAAGATGAAGTAAAGAAGGCTGAAATTCAAGGGAGGATAAATTCTTTTAATGATGATTTCTAAGGTATGTTATTTACAGATCATCTCACCATTTTCACAATATCATTTTTTATAGAATGATTCAGACCAAGAAATCAGGAGGTCGTTGAGGAAACATATCCAAGTAGATGTGATAAAAAATCCATCTTGTGGGTCGTTGTATTTTTGGAGTTACACTCCATGGAAAATAGGGTTTGTGGATAGTCTTGAAACTAGTCAATACAGGTGTTTTGGGTAAAAACGTCATAACTTCTTCATAAAAGATACAAATTAAGTAAGACCAAATGTATTGGTTAGAGTACTGTTAAGAACCAAATGTCAATATAACATAGAAAAACCTCAGAATAAGTACTCAACGCCTTGAAAAAGAGATAATTTCAGATAATAAGCCTCTTCGAGGGGGCAACCTCCATTTACCCCACATAAATGTTCAAGTACAAGATGATTCCAAATGAAAATGTCTCCTTGGTATATATAGGAGACTAGGAGGTATAATTAAAACTAATGGAATAAAGATGACATAAATAAAATAACATTACTAATGTAATATGCCCCAATTAAGGGGTAGTGAGCCAATATTAGGGCTTAACATGCCCCTCCCCTTGAGACAAGTGTTGTCTGCAACGCTTGAGTAACTCTAGATGCTTTTGTATAAAATATTCATCTTCCCAAGTGGAATATTTAGCCGGTAGTTTCCTCCATTTAATGAGATACTCTGAAATGGATATATTCCTCAGCTGGTGAATTCTTGTGTCAGTGATGGCTTCAGGATCCAATATAGTTTGAATTGGGATATTGTCTCCTGTAACCTTCTTTAAGAATGAAACATGGAAAACTAGGTATCCTCATGAAGATGCAGGCAACTCCAATTTGTATTCCATAGTACCAATCTTTTGCAACACCTTATAAGGGCCATAGTACTTTGGTGATAATTTATTATCCTTCTTGGCTTGCTTGAGGGACATCTATTTGTATGGTTGTAGTCTTAAAAGAACCCAATCCCCTACTTCAAAAATTCTTTCACTACGATGTTGATATGCTTGTTGTTTCATGTGATTATGTGCCATGGTTAGGTTGTCCTTTAAGATTTGGAGAACTTGTTGTTGATGCTCGATGTGATCTTCCACTGCTTGAACCTTAGATTTTTCATTGAGAGAAGAAGTGATGGAAGGACGGTGGTATCCATAGAGTGCCATAAATAGTGTAATTTTTGTTGCAGTATGAAAGGAAGTGTTATACCACCATTCTGCCAAGGGTAACCATTTGAACAATTATGTTTGCTTATCAAAGACAAAGAAATGATGGTAGCCTTTCCAGACATTTGTTCACTATATTGGTTTGTCCATCAGATTGAGGATGATAGGATGATCTATGAGCCAATTGAGTACCTAAACAAGAAAGTAATTATGTCCAAAAATGTCTAGTGAATATGGGATCTCTATCACTTACAATAATCTTTGGGCTGCCATGTAGATTTTGAATTGTCTCCATGAATGCGGTGGCAGCTGTACTAGATTTGAAGGGATGAGAGAGTTCACAAAAGTGTGCGTACTTGGTCAATCTATCAACAATCACCATGATGACACTCTTTTCTTCAAACTTCGGTAACCCTGTGATGAAATATATGGAAACCTCCTCCCATCGCTGACTTGGGATGGCTAATGGTTGTAAAAGACCTGGGGTCTTAATTGTTTCCACCTTATTTTGTCGGCAAAACAAACATTCGGCCACAAACCTTTGAACATCAGGTTTAAGGCCATCCCAAAAAAAATCTTTCTTGACTCTATGGTAGGTTTTCAAAAATCCCGAGTGCCCTCCTACTGGAGAGGTGTGCAATTCCAATAGTACCTTTTGTTTTAGTTGGGAGTTCTTTCATAAATATAAGCGATCTGTGTACCATAGTGAATCATTTTTCCATGTAATTGTATATGATGCACTAGAATCCTGTTGCAACCTTTGAATGAGAGTCCACACTTTTTCGTCATTATTCCATTCATCCCTTGATTCTATTATCCAATCGGATTGGATGATAAAGATAGCATAGAGAAGGGCCTCAACATATTCATTCTTTCTTGAGAGTGCATCTGCCACAACATTTTTCTTCCCCTTTTTATGGACGATTTCAAAATCATAACCCAATATCTTGGTTACCCATTTTTGTTGTTCTTCTGCAGATATTCTTTGTTCCAAGAAGTATTTAAGACTATCATGATCTGTTTTGACCTTGAAGTGCCTACCTATTAGGTAAGGATGCCATTTCTTCAATGCATGTAGTATTTCCATCATTTCCTTCTCATAAATGGGTTTGTGTAAGT
>ML793611.1:285675-301172 GCA_009831015.1 Picea engelmannii
TTCTGAGACAGTTTTATGGCTCAGATTATTTCTTGAGCAGTGGGGCGAATTGAAGAGAAGGAGGGTGTTTTTGAGATCCAGATCTAGTCTGTTTGGAGGGGTTACACTTCAGATATGACCCTGAGACTTTACCTAGTGACTTGTAGTGTCCCGATCTATATTTATGGAGAGTTTCAGAGCACTTGGAGGCCTCCTTCAGTAGGGCCAAATTATCTAGGGTTTCAGTCATCCAGTGGGGGGCACCATTCAGTGGGGGATTTCAGATCTACAGAAATTGAGAGGGATCTTGGAGATTCAGTCACCTGGGTTGTTCTTACCATCACCTGATATATCAGTTGGCATANGGGCCGAATTATCTATGGTTTCAGTCATCCAGTGGGGTGCACCATTCAGTGGGGAATTTCAGATCTACATAGATTGAGAGGGATATTGGAGATTCGGTCACCTAGGTTTTTATTGCCATGACCCAATCTATCAGTTGGCATATTTATTAGGGTGATTGGACACTTTTGGGAGCAGGGACGAGTTATTGAGGGTTTCATCCTTCTATTGGAGCGTGGCATTATTCAGATGGAGAGTTTGGCATTCAGATCTGCTTGTATTGATCTTCATTTCTCATTCAACCTTTGGAGGCATCTTTTGTATTAGTGGGATCACTTTGTAGCATCTCTTATCTATTGTCTATCTTCTTGGCCATCTGTTGAGCATTCCAGATCGACATCTTCATTGTTGAGCATTCCAGAAGAATTGAGATGTTTTGGTTTCTCTATCTTATTGCATATGGTTGAGGTATGTTCCATGGTTATCTCTTTCTATTATTTGTTGCATACACATATATAAACACATCTAAAAGGTAGATCAACAAAGTGTTTGACGAAATACCTCACTCAAAAAAAAAGTTTTAAAAAGACACCAAAACAGTGATGATCCTTGCATAATGGCTTCGGATCATTACAACAAGTGGTTAGAAGTGGGTTAACCCTAAAATAAGGAAAGTGGGTTCAGATGGTTAAAAGGTAACCCCTTGACAAAGCTACATGAAAGTATAAATAAGAGGCAAAGCTCTCTCATTTTAATAACACTTGAGAATATTGAATGTCTACAACTGAATAAGGTAACCAAAGGATATCTAATATGAATTTCATAGGGAAGGTGAAGTAAAGAAGGTCGAAATTCAAGGGAGGAAAAATGTTTTTGATGATGCTTTCTAAGGTATGTTATTTATAGATCATCTCACCATTTTCGCAATACCGTTTTTTCTAGAATTATTCATACTTCAAAATTGGGAGGCCGTTGAGGAAACATATCCAAGTAGCTGTGATAAAAAATCTAGTTTGTGGGTCGTTGTATTTTTGGAGTTACACTCCGTGGAAAATACGGTTTGTGGCTAGTCCTGAAACTAGTCTAAACAAGTGTTTCGGTTAAAAATGACATAACTTATTCATAAAATATCCAAATTCAGTAAGACCAAATGTATTGGTTAGAGTACATTATTTAGTATTCTTTGTACCATTTTCATATCCATACATCAAATATTATGTGCAGGGCACGCTCTTCAAGTTCACTCTCTAGAGTAAATCAGAATTCAACAAGGTATGTGATCATATACACCAGGTCTATTGTAGAGTTACATTTCAGATTTGGATGATGAAATTGATGAGGGAGTTTGGTCGAGGTATTTTATAGATAGAGGTTGTATAATAGTGAGGTTTTTTCACATGGTTTGATGTAATGGTTTATGGTATTTGGTTATGGATAGTGTTATGCATTGCTAAGAAACTTTTGATGGTTATATTAGTATATGGTTGATGGTACATATTGAGGTACAGGTTGGTGCATGGTTGATGAACTTGTTTATGGTACAGGCTGATTACAGGTTTTTTGGTACAGGTTGGCGCATGGTTTATGCACTTTTGTATGGTACAGTTTGATTGGTACATGTTTACAGAACTATATCTCATAGTGATAGTGTGATAGTGGTTCAATCATTCTACTTTGATTTTAGGGAAATTGAATGGGGAAAGGATAAGTGTTTGTATCCACCTTATGGTTGTAGATGGAGAACATAGGGGGTTGTAGCCTCCTTTTGGTTGTAGCCATAGAATTGGGGAGTTGGAGCTTCCCTCAAGTTGATCCTGAGAAACTAGGGGGTTGGAGCCTCCTTCCAATTGTAGCTGGAAAAAAAAAGAAGTTGGTGCTTCCAATGAATGTAATTATTAAAGACGTATATGAAAATTATTATGTGGTTTTCTCCCACTTTGGGTTTCCACGTAAAAACATTGGTGTACTATGTATGTGTATGATTTTTCATTTGTTCATTGTTTATTTACTCTGCAACTATTGGATGATAATGCTACATTGATTATAACACTTGCATTTTGTGGTTAAAAATTATTTCATTGCTCTATTACCGATTCACCTCCCTTTGAATAATACAACTATTACATAGGGAATAACCATTAGGAACTTGGATGGCACTATAGCATTTTCATATCCAAACTCATGATGGTCTCACACATCTCAAATGACATGACCATCTCAAATGAAATTCATTATTACAATGGGAGTAATGTCTCTCGACTTAACTCGATTATGGATTCATAACCAACATAACACAATATGCAATTAAATTTCCAATAAATGCATTCAAGCAACAATTAATATTTGCATACTGAAGGCCTCCCACCTTTACATCAATTCAAATATTGATATTATAATAAGGGAATTCTTACCTTCATTCCATTTCGACCAATCCGTCAATCGGTTGTCAAAAATTTCTCTTGGTGAATTTCCAACACTTTTCCAAAATTGTCATTATGACCATTAGTCATCAATGGATCCTTTTGTTGAACTTCATACTTAGAAAATTTTAAACCAAAACCCCAATGAATAAAAACCATCGATCCGATCCATTTCAAAACCCATGATTTAATATCATCCATTGACCCCATCAACCTTTCAAATGGTCAAATCCTTATGAATTTTTAAATTTATCATGATGAATACCAACCATCATCTCAAGGGAAAAAGTGTTCCCAACCATTACTTCACCAAACTACTTGTAAATCTATAGGAGACCATTCAAACTCAAATTTTGACCATTCCAAGTCGAATTTTGATCTACAAGTTCATCGTTTTACTCCATTAACCCTCTCAAACCATCCAAAGTCATTAAAACTCATATTTCACTCATAGAATTGGGGATTTCTCTCTAAAATCTTCATTTTTCCCCCAAATTGGCCACAGACAAAATCCGCAACAACAAAATTCACCAATTCGCTCTGCTTCGATCCCATATAAGCCTGATATTTGAACCAGAGCTTTGATACCATAATGTAACATACCCAGATGAGCAACAATACGTGTGGAAACTCATTAAATTAATAATATTGACTGCTAATCAAATTTATGCAGCTTACCAGTCGCAGATCACACACATATTAAACCATTTTATTGATACTATAAGTATAAATGGATCTAACAGCATATATTAAACATGAATAGAATTGTTCGAGCAACAACAAACACACAACATTGATATAAGTTATTTACACAGTGAAAGTTAACATAAACACTTATATGTTAATGATTAACCAACTAGCTGGAAACAAAGGATAAACCTCCTAGCCATAGGCACTACTGATCATTTTATCTCATTGAAAAGCCACCCCTGAGATGATTCTATGAGTCCAAAAGGATACCTGGCTAAATAGCTATCCACTCTCCACACAGAGTAGCCCTAAACCCAGGTTCTAGTCTCACAACATTTCCAAACATCCAGCTCTCTCTTTTCACCACAACCTACACTGCCCAAGGAATGTACCCCCTTCACTACTCATAGTCCCTTGGGTTGTAGAATTTGTTTATCAAGCCCACTAGTGCATTCGTTTGACCAGGAATCACTCAATTGGGAACTCTAGTAACTCTGAGTTGTTTCATGTTTTCTCACAACAACCTTCACAAGGCTTTGCAATATTTCCTCAACAGGAAATCACACTACAGGATTACAGCCCGATTTATTGGCACAGGGGCCTCTATCTCAGCATAAAAACACAACCAAACAATGGTTTCCTTCAATTTTACCATGGTTGGTCCTCTTCCCAGCCCTTTGCCCTTCTTTTCTACCAAAAATATGTATGTAAAATTGTCCCCTATTCTACATACGAATTTCCTCATGTTCCTTTCTTGCTTGACTCACACTCTTCTCAAGGATGATTTTACTTCATCCCATTCTCTCCAATAAATATGGGATGTGACCACTCACACCCACCCTCTTACATGAGTTTAAATGATTTGTCTCTCATACACTCAATCATAAAATACAAGGTTATACACAAAGATAATAATTTCAAGAATGTGGGTTGGATTAATACCCATGAATAATTCCCCCTTGGACCCTTGTCTCTTGTGGAATCATATCCCCCAATCATTCTTCATCTCTTTCATATCGTAGCTAGTGATTATTATTTTTATTAATTATTGCAATGTTCATAATACGAAATTCTAGCCACATTGAATCAATATGGGCTCTTTGCCCAAACATATCGGATCACCAACCTAATTCACATTTATACAATTACATTATAATTCAAGGGGATTAGAACTAGGGATGTTACATGGGGACATCATCCACCTAATTTTACATTGCTATAGAAATACAAGAGTATGCCCCAAAATTTATTTTGTAACTTTTGCAAGTCAGTATGGCATGAAGAGAAGGATTGCCATGCATTCAAACTTATGAGAGAGCACACTTTGGTATGTATAAAATTTAAGAATAAAATACCGTGACAAAATGAGGTGTTCCACAGTATAACAATATGAGAGGCTTTGTTCCAGGAGGTCGAGGAGTATTTGGAAAAGGTCAAGGAAACGGGGGTTTTGGTAGAGGAGGTAGAGGACCAATAATATGCTACAATTGTAATAAAACTGAACACTTAGCTCATGACCTCTCGAATCCTTGTACAAATTGCACATATTGTAGAGCACTGGATCATGTGATAGAAGAATGTCTACACTTACTTGCAAAGTGGTAGGAAAGAGGGACTCAAAACCAAAACCTGACTCAGAGCGTACAAATGATATAAACATAGAAGCGATATGAAGGAGCCAGAATAGCAGTTGTCACGCGTGGAGGAGATAATACAGGGGATGATGTGATGAATAAAGGGACTTCTATTGAGAAATGGGTGAGAAAATCAACAAGACCTATGGTGAAATTTGACCCACAACAAGAAAAATAGATGTATCAGCAAACAAGGAAGGAGATACTAGGATCGGATTGGATAACATTGACATCATCTGCACCTCCTATGGTTGGCATTCCTTTGTTCTACGATAGTACTATCCCAGAAAGGTTTTTTCAATGGGTAAGTACTTTGATATTTTTTTGAAAACTTGTTTAGAATTAATGAAAGATGAAACTATGTTGAATACATTATGTGGAATTATTGATCATTACACACAAGAAAGTGAAGTTCCTACTGCACAGAGGATAGTGAATCAGGTACTACACAAAATGAGGACAGGCAAAGAGTTCAGACTAAATGTGCAGATTGGGGAATATGACATGGACAATGTCATTTTAGGTTGTGGTTCTGATGTAAATTTTTTTTCAAAGAAAACATGGAAAATGATGGAGAAGTCAAAGTTAATTTGGTCTCTCATCTAGTTAAGATTGGTGAACGAACACAATATAGTACCAATTGGTCAATTGTTAGGGGTACCTATGAATATATATGGGGTGCACATTATATAATATTTTGAAGTCATCGAGATCATGGATGATAGTCATCCATATCCAGCGCTAATGCAGTTTGAATGGGCCTTTGAAAATCATGCAATTATTAATATGAAGAAAAGGGAAATGATCTTTGAAGTAGGGGACTTAAAGGTTATCGCACCGTTGGATCCAACAGAAGGAAAGAGGTATATAGAACCAGCTAAAGGGAACAAAATTGATATCCTGTATAATATGACTATGCAAATGTATGACTAAGTTAATTCGACTGCAGATGGCACCCTAAATTGGAGAAGCATTATCTCATGTGCGTTAAATTTAGAGGAAGGTTTGGAACATGAGAAACAAAGCATGCATGAAGTATCAACCAGACGATGTTCCCAGATTACTCAATCATTGTGTTGGATTGGAACAAAGTTATGTGACCCACCAAAGTGTGATGGTTTGAATGACATAGGCTCTTTTGTAAAGGTTTTTGAGTTGCATAAACCCAGAAAAAAAAATGTTGGCATTATATGTTTTCTTGAAGACCATTTAAGCCAAATGGTGTAATTCACATAAAGAAGAAATAAAATACTGCAGGTAGTGTAAAATATTATGCAAGTTAGATTTAGTACCATGGTTAATTATTGTGTGCATAGATATGAAGAAGTAAGTGACTCGACATATCATATTGTGCACTGCAGAAAGATATGGATTTCAATACCAAAGAACGAATGGATGCATAAGTTCATATATACATTGGTTACGATCACCAAGAAATGGTACCTGGGACTAGAAATGCACAGAGGAATAACGAACTAGGATGATCTAACACACAGGTTTAAGATAACATTTACTTTTGAAAATGAATCGAAATTAGTAGATGCAACTTTGCAGTCCATTAGAAACAAGATTTTTTTAGTAGAAGGGTCAATGGATGTATTATTTGTGTGTAGTGCACATAGATATTATATGACATTTTATGAAATATTGTAATATTATAATGTTGCTAAAGAAGATCAGGACAAGGAAGATGCAAGAAATATACAACCATTAATATATAGATCTTCGATTTGGTGCATATGCACAACCATCAAGGATGCATAAGGTGAATATTAGGAAAAAAGAGAATCCAAAGTCTGCACTGGTAGGAGCCTACTCGAATAATGAAACTGAGGAAAATATTGCAGACTTACTGCACAAGTGTCAAGCTCTATTCCCAACCACATTTTTAGAAATGAAAGCAATAGATGGTGAGTTAGAAGAAATGAAGATCCATTTGAAACCATATGTTAATCCAATAATACATAGACCCTATAGACTAAACCCAAAGTATAAAGAAAACATAAAGGCATAAATAGACCAAATTTTATAAGAAGGAATCATTGAACCAATAGTAGAATCAAAATGGATAATTCCAATGGTAGTACAATATAAGAAAACATGGGGAATCATAATTTGTTGTATACCTAAGAATATTAAATGATGCATGTTTGCATGATCCAGTTACGACACCTTCTATAGATGAAGTTCTAGAGAATGTAGGGGGGAAGGAGGCATATTCTTTCATGGATGGATTATTTGGATATGACTAGATAAATATTGCACAAGAAGGAAGACATAAGAATACCTTTATGATAGAGTGGGGAAGCTATCAGTACATATTCATGCCTTTTGGGATGAAGAATGCACCTGCAATTTTCTAGAGAGTAGTTGTCACGGCCTTTGAGGAATTTATTCATAAGTTCCTTGAAGTTTACTTAGATTATTGGACTATGTTTAGTCTACTAAAATATCATATAGAATTACCGAGATTAATGTTGTAAAGGTGTAGACAATGTCATATTTCATTGAACTTGAAAAAATGTGTTTTTTGTGTGCCTTTTGGAATTTTGTTGGGACATGTTTTATTTAAGAAAGGATTACTAGTGGATCCTTCCAAGATTGCAGTGATTGTGGACTTATGACCACCTACATCAGTATGATAGTTAAGAGAAACATGGGCCATACAAGATACTATAAGAAGTTTATTAAATGATATGCACAGACTACAACACCCATGGAGAAGTTGTTGAAGAAAGAAGTTAAATTCCATTGGAATGAGTAATGTCATAAAGGTTTGGACAAATTGAAGAATAAGTTAGTGACTGCTCCAATTTTTATATTCCCAGATTGGGAGAAGGAATTTCATGTCCATGTGGATGTTTCATCCATAGCTTTAGGTGTAGTATTGGCTTAGCCAAGAGAAGGCGATTTAGACCACCCAAATGAATTTGTAAGAAGGAAGTTGTCAACAGTAGAAAAGAACTACACTAGGATAGAACGAGAGGGCTTGGAAATGGTGTATTCACTACAACATTTTAGACATTATTTGTTGGGTTCTCACTTCAAGATGTACACAAGCCATTTTTCACTAAGATACTTAGTGAACAAGACAGTGTTGGGGGGCAGAATTTGCAAAGGATTACTTTTGTTCCAATAATATAACTTTGAAGTCATCATTAAGAAAAAAAAATTGAATGCAGGATCAAATCACTTATCATGCATTCTATCTAGAGAAGATGCAGGAAATCTATATGATAGTCTACCGGATGCAAATTTTCATCTCAAATGGTGGACAAATACTTCACAGACATTTTTCAATTATTAGCTACAAGAATGGATCCATGGGACATGACATTCACACAAAAGAAATAGTTAATGTTTAAGGCAGTGGACTATCAACTAATTGCAGTAAATTTATATAAGGTAGGTGCAGATGGGATATTATGATGATGTGTGTTAGATAATGAATGGTCAATGATACTATCAAAAGAATGCGAAGGTATTGCAGGAGGAAACTATGCAGTTAAAGCGACAATGTAGAATATTTTTTGTTCATGCCTCTGGTCGCCCACATGTCAAAAGGATGATAAAGAATATTTCCAAGCATGTGATGTTTGTCAAAGGTTTGGAAATTCATGCACAAGGGATGAGATTCCATTTCATCCACATGTTACACTAAAATATTTTGATAAATGATCAATAGACTTCGTTGGACCGATCAATCCACCAGCTAGGAGATCAAGAGTTAGGTATATTTAATCATTGTGATAGAGTATTAGACCAAATGGGAAGAAGAAACACTAGTCACATACTACAGCATAGAGACTAATGCACAATTTCGGTCTGAGAATTCCATTACAAGATTTGGTTTCCCACACATTTTACTGAGTGATTAAGGGATGCACTGCCTGAATAAGGCGATTGTGGAATTGACTACGGATTTTAAAATTCACCATCAGTGGAGCACACTGTATCACCCTCAGGAAAATGGGATAGTAGAAGCCTTCAATAAAATTTAGAGAATGCTCTGACAAAGATCTAAAATGTAGGAAGGGATGATTGGCACTTGAGGGTCTCTACATTATTATGGGCATATAGGACTACAAGCAAAAAGTCGACGGGATATACACCTTTTAGGTTGGTGTATGGGAAATAAGCAGTAATGCCAATGGAATTTATTGTGCCAAGAATGCATGTTGCAGTGATTGTTGATATTTCAGACTCTGGTGCAGTAGAGGAAATATTTTCATAGTTTTTATGGCTCGAGGAAGATTGATTTGTCACGGGCTACCATGAACAAGTCCAGAAGGCAATAGAAAAAGCATGGAATGATAGGAATATGAAACAAAAAAAGTTTCAAGTGGGAGAATTAGTGTTGCTATATGAAATCAAGTTCATGCAACACTTAGGGAGGTTTAGTATGCATTGGTTAGGTCCATATGTGATCAAATATGTGACAAAAGCAAGTGTTGTGCAGCTAGAAATATCCAATGGTGAAGTCTTGGGGGGACTAGTGAATGGGAGTCATATGAAAATTTATAGGGAAGGTCGACCATATGCACATTAGTATAACCTACACAGGAACCTATGTACCATAATATTGTATTATAGTAATAAAAAGAAAGAAAAAATGGAAAAAGAAAAAGAAAAAGAAAAGAGAAAGGGGAAAAATTAATAAAGTAAGTGAAGGAAAGAAATAGAAATTTGAAGTGTTAGTCGAGGCTAAAGAAGTTAAGATAGTTCATGCAACACTTAGGGAGGTTTAGGATGAATTTGTTAGGTCCATATGTGATCAAGTATGTGACAGAAGCAGGTCTTGTGCAACTAGAAATGTTTAATGGTGAAGTCTTGGGGAGACTAGTGAATGTGAGTCATATGAAACTTTATAGGGACTGTCAACCATATGCACATTAGTATAACCTATGTAGGAACATATGTACCATAGTGTTGTATTATAGTAATAAAAAGAAAGAAAAAATGGAAAAAGAAAAATAAAAGGAAAAGAGAAAGGGGAAAAATTAATAAAGTATGTGAAGGAAAGAAACATAAAGTTGAAGTGTTAGTCGAGGGTTAAGAAGTTAAGATAGTTCAGAAAATGAAATAAATAGGAGAATGTCGTGGATGAGAACAAAGAGGAAGAAATATACATATACATCAAGAGTAAGTGCACAAAAGAAGTGATTTATGCATAGATAAAGGACCGCATAGAGGAAGTGAATTATGTGTAGAAGAAAAGTTTATGCAGCAAATGAGTGAATAAGTCGATGAACTATGAAGAAGAAGAAGCATACAGATAGTTAAAATAATTAAAGAGTGGAAATGAAGGTTAAAAATGAAATAATGATGAGATATCATGGATACATGTAGTCATAAATGGAAATCCCCGACAGATATCATGGAAAAAAGGTAGATCGAGAAAAAAGTTTGACGAAGGATTTGGAATTAATGCATGGTTAAAGCATGTATTGATTGCACAAGACTAGAGGATTAGACCATTAATTTATGTGTGAAAGTAAATGGATAGTTTTCGAGGGGGGAAACAAATCTACTAAGGGGAGGATGAGCCCACGTTATTGTTATTTGTATTTTGAAGTGAGTAGAGAGTGTTGAGAGATGTGTTGCAGAGATCAAAGAAATGCCACAAAGCCAAAGGAGTTTTCACAAGTAATAGTATTGCAGAGATGGAACTACCAAATATAGTAGCATCGAAACATAAGAAAACATGAACTAGAGAAGTAACAACACTACCAGGAGTTCAGGAGACTCTGGGAGCATGCTCGTCGGAGTCGAAGTTTCCAAGCAACTACTTTCCACTAAGCAAGGAGGATGCCAAACTAGTAAATTTAAAGAAGGAGGACAGGTACGAATTAGTGATGCCAGAAATCCCAGCTGGGGTAATCATTGATGAGGATATGTTAGGCAAGGTGTCATAGTTGAAATATGTGGACCATGACATTACAGATAAAATGAAGTTCCCCGAAATTGTGTTGAACAACTACTTGGAGATGAAAATAGATGTAAATATGTACTTGCCTATAATTGAGTTGAAGGTATGTGCTAGAGGATTGGAGAAAGATAACCTATTGAATCTATTTGAAATCCTACACTTTTGTAGGAGCCAAGAGATTAATGCATTCGTAAAGATGTTATTAACATGTGTGCACGATGGCTACATGTGGTTAGACAAGCCAATTTCTATAGACATATATCTAATTGTGTGAATCATAGGCCTACCATCATAGGGGAAAGATCCTATATTGTTGTTTGCAGACAAAAATAATGAGAAGGATTTGTTAGAGGTCGTGAAGGAGAAATTCCACAAAGTTAGAGGTGTGCAGGGTTTGGATGTTCCAAGTATATGTGACCCAATGGTACGATTTGCGACGCAAGTATTGGCATGAAAATTGTTGAGAAAGTGTAGGAAATACCAAGTGCCTACAGGTGTGATAGTTGCGACCAATAAATATGTATAAGGGGTAACGATGAGTTGGGCATTGATTTTACTGAACTAGTTCATGATAGATTGTGTGGAAGAACAAGACAAAGGAATGGAATTCCTTCATTCCTCTTTATTACTTATGACCAAGTTAGCAACATTGAAATAACTAGAGGATGCAAAGTTTCTAGTTATGAGAGTAAATTTGTGCTTGGACGCCAAGTATCAGAACTTGTGGTACACAACACATAAGGGACAATAGGTAGACAACAATATTGAATTTTATATATATAAGGAAATGATTAGGAAGTGTATCTAGGACACACCACGAATTTCACCATAACTTGTAGAAACTTACAAAATGATTGCGAGGTTCAAGGAAGATAATCATCATATGTACATACAAGGAAAGAAATATTCAAGAGAGGAATGGGTTAAGAAAAATATTGAATAATAGAATAGGACATAGAACTAATTATGCAGGACTAGGACATAGACTGGAAGGTCCCATCGAATGAAAAAGAGATAGAAACATAAGATCATGATATTGAGGAAGTGCAAGGTCAAGGAGACAGAGCAAGAAAGAATAGGAAAGATGCATAGACAGAGAATGACAAATCAGTGGTGCATTGGAAGAAGTAGAAAGAATACAAAGAAACGAGTCCACTAGCACTGATGGAAGATGACTTCGAGAGGTTTAGGGAGAAATTTAAGGAGATCATCGACGACATGTCTCAATGTGAGATAGAGAAGCAAGAAGGACTGAATAGAAATATATGGGAATAAATGACTTCATTGCAACAATTGATGGAAGCAACCAGAATAGAAACTATGCAGTAAACAACCGAAGGACCAACAAGCAAGCAAAAAAATGCCAATAGAAGCAAGAATGGTAGTCTCTCATGCATTATAGGTGATGTGGGCGCACATAATAGTTAATTTAGCACCAGGTGTGATTTCATTTACATTAGTGGCAATGCATGAGAAAGCGAAGGAATTCAGTCACTTTGACTTAGTCTTATCACATATACCGGGAGAAATGTTGCATGGGTTGCAAGCCAGCATAATGCAAGAATTGAACCTGCACAAAACAAAAACATCTAATGAGTTGACTAAGGACACAATAGAGATTGCAAGAATGAATATTGACTACAGTAGAGCTGAATGAGAAAGGGATGTAGTTGTTTAGAAGGAAGAACCGGTGAAAGAAGGAAGAACAAGAGAAGCAATCATTTGACAAGGTTTGCAAAGAGATTATGGAGGTACCAATTGAGGTGGATACTCCATTTAATATCAGGCAGTGAAGATCAGTGAAGCCATCTAGGGATTCCGAATGAAATTTTTTGAGATAGAAACATGAACGACACCAAGGACACCCCCAAAATAAAGAGACCAAAGGGAGAAGACAGTAAGCACTGTAGTGGAAAGTATCAAGACTTTGGAAGAAAAATTTGTTAAGTTTTACAAATAAAAAAAAAAAAAATTGGAATGAGTTGTCAAAGGATGCCAAATTACAAAGTATTAAACAAAATATTCAAACAACATAGGGGAAGGGTCAGTAGATTAAGGAAACCTTCAGTTGTTTTCCACCAACCGAGAAGATGATGGAAATGCAAGAGAGTAAGAAACTATACTCTAAGATGAACAAACTGAGGATCAAGAAGAAAACTCACATGCAAAATATAGAGATGTGTCATGAAGAAGCATTAAAAAATTCAGAGGAAATAATAGAAGTGCAATGCATGATCAAACAAGCAGTGGAACAAGATGAAGAGAAACGATAGACTCATATCACTGAAGAATTAGTAGAAACAATTTTGTTAAATGAAACAAAGGTCAAGGAGAAGATGAATACAACAAAGGAGATTTTGAAAAAATCAAGGAGAAGTTTAAAAGGGCTTAAGTGGCTCGAGATGAACCACATGTGAGTATTGGGGGCTTGTTTGATAGTCATTTTGGATGACAAAACTAATTTTTGGGAGCTAATCCATAGCAGATGAAAGAGAAAAATGCATGACTAGAGCGCATGGAAAGGGCGCATTTTGTAGCACAAAAGAAGGAAAAGCAATAGTTCGATGCAAAACTAGGAAAATCAATAGATCGACACAAAAGTAGGAAAAATGATTATGACCCATTAGGGGTTTGGGGATAATTTGTTATGAACCATTAGGTTTTTTATCTCTACTTATTTGTATAAATATGTAAAGGGTTGGGGAAGATTAGGTTTCTCATGATTGATGAAGAGAGTTTATGCTCGATTTTTTGAGGAAAATATTTCGGGGACAGGAGCATATATGAGAATTTGTAGAGATAGGCTTGCACTGCAGAGCAGCTAGGAAGCTTTAGATATTACAATATGTTGTATCTTTTGTAATCACATTGCATAGGGATGTGGTGATTATTGCACAAAGAATAATATAAGAATCCATCTATTGTGGACGTATCCCAAAGATTGGGTGAACCATGTTAAAATACTATGTCTAATGTGTTTGTTGATGTGATTATTCGTGGATGTTATTTTTACACATGATTAGTATAAATATGTTTAACAAATGGTTGATTCACAATAAAATTGAATGATTCAGTGGATTGGTTACATCAGGATATATGTTATATTGTTAATTCACACTAGGGTTCGGGGTACTGAAGGAATCTTAGATGAGTTAATGTCACACAACCATTATGGTAAATGTATTGAACTGTTAGTTAATGGAAGCCATGGATATGGTTTGTTTACTGATTAAGGATATTAAATATGGATAACTCAAATAGGGTGAATAAGTATTAATGGTTATGTTTATAGCCTCACATCTTCTCATCCTTTCAGAAACTTGGTTTTTGTAGCTCCGGTAGATGCCTCAGGTGAGACTTCACTTGCATGGAGGTGATATTTAAAGGGCCAGTATATAAAGAGCTTTTGTTGGTTGAATAACTTGAACCTAGAGTCTTATAACTCTGCACCAACAGCTATCTCTATATGCCATTTTAATAATATATACCTAAAGTGTAGTGGATGTATCCATATTCATAAAAAGTCCTCCTAATCCTATCAACATATGTAAACTAGATTATGAGATCAAAACATGTAGTGAAATCTATAAAAAATAAAATATTTTTTTATTTTTTGCATATGATATATGAAAAATATAACACACTCACACTAGAAACCTATGTATAAGGAACTACACATTCAAATGGTTTACACAAAGTAGATACCATTGTGAGACTCAGGCCAAGGATCTTTTTCATAATCAATCAACTCATGATCCATTGTTGGCATCATATGGCACACAATGTCGGGGCCATGTCACATAGGAATGAATCTCTACGGCTGAAGATACTCATCGTAAGTGGTTTAGTGAGATATGGAAGCTCCTTTATGGGCCCCATCAAGACATAAATTAAGTATGAAACAAATATCTTCGACATAAGGGGAAACAAAAAATTCAGTGGCAAGTTCTGAAAAAGATATCCGAGGTGGAAAATGGTCAAGAATAGGAGGTCTATTGGATGAGTCCTATATCAAGACTCATCATGCTAACTCTTGTTTGTTCTAAATAGGGATAATATGATTGATGCGTCATCTCATCCTTTGGATTTTTTGTGCAATCCATGACTTATAGGATGGCCTGTTTTGAAGGCAACTCAGTATCTAGGAATTCTTGTGAACACGGAGAGTCAGCAAACCATACAAGCGGAGGAGGTTGATCACACTCCATATGAGGATGGAGGTTTTGACCAGTATCAACAGATGTTGATGGGATTGTCCTATTGACAATATCAATCGCATTAAGTGGCAAGGAAGTTCCATATGATTCAACATCCTCAAGACAAGGTACCATCCAAGGAGAAAAAGAAATGAGGGATCCACTGTGTAACATCCCACTCTGGCGCACTGAGAACACTTATTATTTGAGGACACTTGCTCGCAAGTGATCTGGACCCTTTTTGATGTTAGACCTTTTTATATGATTATAATGTGATTGACAGATGACTTGATGTGTTATTATTTTA
>ML793611.1:305748-321607 GCA_009831015.1 Picea engelmannii
ATATTTGCTTGACCGCAATGGTAAGGCTTGTTCAATGGCATTAGTATTAATTGTTTATTTGCCTAGGTTTATTCGTTTAATTGCATTTATAAGGATGTTTAATTTGTGAGGGCAGTAATGATGTTTAAAATTAATCCTTGATCAATTGCCATGATAATTACTTTCTAAATTGCAATGTTAAGATTGTTAATTGCCAGGGAATTGATGAAGGTTGACTCGTAATCTGAATACTTGTTTAATTGCCATGATATTACTTGTTGTTGCAATGATAAGGTTCGTTATAATTTGTCAGGTCATTGATGACGGGTGAGTTCGCAATGTCAATTTTGTTTAAGATGAACTGTTCGGGATGATGTCTAAGACTGCTAGGTTTTATCCGTTATATTGAAGCAAGGTCTCCATAGAATAATAATAATTAATGGAGCGTTGATCCAGATTGATGTCTTCGAGTCACAATAGGAGTGGGTCGTTATTAGAGTCCTCCTGACTTGCGTCGCCCGTAGAGGTCACGATGGTCCCCGATTTGTAGTACTTGGTGGTATTGTAATGCATAGTATTTTCGTGTCGGGCAGGATATAGACACCTCTTGTGGCTTAGTATTTATGCCTGTGTGTTATTTCAGTGGAAGGAATCCAGTGCCGTATCAAGAGTCTCGGGCTGTTTAAAGGCACAGTTCCACTCTTGCGACACACTCTGAGCCGTATCAGTAGTCTCGGGTTGTTTAAAGGCACAGTTCCACTAATGCGACTCTACTGTTGGATTCCTTAATTCTGTGACAGTACTATGCCTAACCCCTGATGTCTGTTCTGCCTATAGCTGATAGTTGTCCGCCTCCTGTGCGGGGGCGTTTGCTTCTTGTTGTTGCTATGATATGTCTGGTCGACTTGATTGTGTTCGTCTTACTTGCGTCCTGTTGGTTCGAGTGTGACGTAGAGTCGATGGGGTTGTTTCTTCTGCACACGCGCACACACTTTAACAAAAAAAAAAACATCGGTTGACTGAGTAGATGTCCTTAGCTAGGAGGGGTGTTACACACTGGTAAATGATGATATCATGTTTATATGAGCTACTTTGGTTGTGGAATACAGTGGGGGAAGGGGAAATATTCCCATCAGGTAAGGATATTTGAACATCCCAGCATTGATGTTCATATAATACTATGTGGTATCACTGACAAAGGGTACATTAGACCCCATATTAGATCCAAGGTTTGGGGTAAATGTGAGATAATAAATTGTAATGATTTTCCGTTGATGAGGGAAGCATAGGACCCTAAATACCAATGAAAAAACTACAGTCATCTCATAGAACAAAGTACACCCAAGTAACAGATTGTACTCAAGAGGTGCATCGACAAACTCCACATCAAAAGAGACAATCTTACCACCTAACTTGATGGGTAAAGCGATGATTATTCCATGAGGTTAGAACATGTGTATGTTGAATGAATTCAATAGTGTTGCGAGTGTGATGAGGTTAGGATAGCCAAGGGCATTTCAATAAGCAATAGACATGAGTCAAGTCAAGGCTGCTTCATACACCGTTGTCTGGTAGGTTTGTTTCCCCAACGACCACACTATGATTTGAAATGAAACTTGATGGGAGAGTCTATGAGTAACTAGATAATATTCAAAGGTCATAAAACTTTACTATGAGGGATCAAAACTGCCTATGGCTGACAACAAGGATTTCCACTATGTGGGTTATCTTTGGAGGACTTCAAGCGCAAGCATGGAACATGGTTCCTAGGCCAAGTCTTCCGCAATATTGTAGTTGTGGGAAGCTCGTGTGTTGTGATTATGCATCGTTTGTTGAAGAAATCCCTTTGGGGGGCGAAGCAGTGCATCAAAATACGGCTCAATATGAATATGGCCACCATGATTGGAATAATATGTTTCCTTTGGAGCAGCATGAGAAGGCTCAGGAATGTCTTAACTCTTGGATCACATTTGAAAATTGGTCATTGAGGGAGAAAAGGGTGGGTTAATACAACAGGATTATGGGGGGACTATTGTCATGCCAAAAATTGATAGATCTCATCATTCCAAGAATATTTATGAGTGGGATGGTCTTCCCCAAAAATCGTGTACGAAAATTGAATTTTCCACTTCTTTTTAGTGTCTACCTTCTGGGTGTTTTCAGTGGAGGCAGTCCCTTTCTCAGTATTGGAATTTTTATTTTTGTTGATTTTCTTATTGCCTCCAAGTTGATAAATATTCTTCGGTTGTGTATACTACATAAAATTCACCTTGGAGGTTTGAGTAGGGATCGCAACAGTGTGAGCACTAGTACCAGAATATTATGGGTGTGACTTTATGGAAATTTGACCCATGTAGTCAACTAACTAGTTTACATAGACATGTGAAACAAAACTAACCACACCATTGGCATAAGGTCCTGGGTCTGGTTTCTTTGGATCAATCAATGGTCAAGGATCATTTGGGATGATATCATAAAGTATGACCAAATGTGAATAGATCAATTCAAAATGTTGGGCACACAAAATGGCCTGCTCCTCCATTATCGCCTTGCCCATAGATACATATCTAGCAATGGATGGTAGGAGGGACTTGGTGAACCACTCCATAAGCAGTTTTTTCTGGAATCTTAGTCATAATCATCCTACATCTTTATGTCCACTCATGTATATGATTGGAAATCTGAGTGTCATTATCTTATCAAAGTGAAGTGAAGATATCTATTCCTATATCATACTGAATGGGAAATTGGTAATGCATTAAGAATGTCATTGTCAGGTCGTTGAAGATTTTAAAGGAACTTCCTTTTTAATTTAATGTACAATTTGGCAACAACTTTGGTTAGGGATATTTAGAAAAGATGCAACCTCACACTATCATCCATCAACGAGTTCGATGAACATCATAAGTGATATGTCATGATGTGTGTGGAGGGGTCCTCTCCCGACTTACCGTCAAATTTTGGGATATCATATTGAAACTTGGAAGGAATTTCAGTTGTGATGGGTCATGTGAAATAGGATCATTTTTTAACTGTGAAAAATCCAATAAGTATACTGTTGAGAGGAAAGGAAATGGTGCAAATGAATACTGGGAGGGAGGTTAAGTATTTGTTGTCCCAAATGGGCCTTCCAGTCCCCCTATATTTGTACTGATGGAAGGTTTAACGGTTTTTGGAGACTGAGTTCCCACATGGATGGTGGCACTTCTAGTAGCATGAATACTCCTAGAACCAAAAACTCCCCCAAAGGAGTTTCCCCCATGGGGATATTTGGACCCTCCAGGAAAGATATTCCCAAATTTATTCCTAGGGAAGAACCCCCTAGGACCGTATGTGGAAAAAAAATGAAAAACCCATTTTCCCCCAAGGTATGTTCCCCCAAGGAAAGGTTTGATACCCCATGGAAAGTTGAAACATCTAGAATTATTGTTTCCCCCATATTGACTAGGGACAACCCCCAAAAACCTAGACATATTCCATCAAAATTTAGACCTGCACCTGATGATGTAGGGTCACTCATAAGATTGGTATAGGTGGATGGAGCTCCACTTCCCATGTTGAAACCAAAGCTCAAACCCACACTAGAAAAGAATATTGAAGTGGGAAGTATGTAGAAATTCTAGGAAACTGAACATATGGAAATGATGACATAGTTAGCATCCCCCAAATTTAGAGACCTTTAGAAAATGATCTAGAAAATATAGGTCCAATGGAGCTAAGGGGTGGTAATTTGAACATAATTGGGATTTCCCCTAGTCCCACTTGATGGTGGCATCGTAGGATCAACTACACTAGACAAAACACTTGATCAAGACATGGTGGGAGGACCACTAAACAAAGAAAAGGGCTCACTAAAAAATTCCCTAAGGCCGACCTAGACTCAAAATTAAAAAGCACACCCCTAATCAATCTAGGATAAAATAAAGAAAACCAATTGCCTCAAGGGACTTCCAAAAACCAACCCTATGTGGGAAATAAATTCCCCACAATATTGGCTAAAGAAGGTATGAGGAGCAATTACAATGATCTACACAAAATAACCATAACCAGTGCAAGTACCCTTTATTAAGGTGGGCAACCTCTGGGGGAACTAAGACCATGAATGAACATCTTCCCCGGGTACTATAGGCATGTCCCACCTGCAATCACCTCTTTGGCTACCTAGGAATGGTCACTAAGAATACCACCTCACAATCAATGATCAGGTGAACAGTCATAGGTCTGAATGCACGTAAGGGAAAGGTAACTAAGTCCAAAGCTCTGGAGGTGTTAACAAATGAAACCATCGTATATGTAGAAATCAAAGTGGTACTGCAAACACCAAAACAAGCATAGATGGGTAATATGCATACCTTCCCTGATGTGACCTCATTCTTAAATCCTATGTTATAGGAGGCTCCCAAAACATTGGTTATAAGAATAGATTTAACACTCTTTAATGACTCCTAAGTTTCATTTTGTGGCCTTGGATAGTTTACATTCCAATCCTAATCCAAGGCCATAAGCCTATATAGTTTTGGTTCACTATAAAATAAAAATGTCTAATTAATTTTATATTACGCATTTCTTTTATGGATGTTTCTTAAGTCCAATGGTAGTAGATGAAAATTTCATGATGTTTTGACTCTTGACCCAACCAAGAAATGAAAAAATGATAATGCAAACTTCTAATTCAATGAAATATAGCTATGGGAGGGAAAAAGATTTTTTCCTTGTAAATTTTAAAATTCAATATCACAAACCAAGAAAGAAAACAAACAGTTAATGTCCAGAATTCTTTCAATAATTCAAACCAATGCACTCTTTAGACTAATGCTTCAAAAACTCATAAGAATGCAAATATTTGTTTTTCAATTGGAATGCAAAAAACATCTTAATCCAATCATGAAAATAGATATGCAAACCACAAACCAAAAAACAACAATCAAGGACTATAAGATATTAGTAGTAATGCACCAAAGCACACTTCAATGTCTCTATGGGATCCAAAACCCAAAACTTGAAAAAACAATCTAATGAATATCTAAAGTTTGGTAGTGGAAATTTGCAAGTATTGTACTCCACTCTGTATTTACTAGAATCATAAGATATAATATATCAAATAAAATCTTTGGAAATCCTATTTCTATTGGATTTGGTGTGGAAGCAATCTAGATTCTCTATCAAAAGATATTATCCAAACAGTCCACGCGACCATCACAAAAAATCTATGAAATAGCTTATTGTAAATCAATGGTAAATTTGCTTTTAGGACATCGATATGGACAATTTTTTTAAAACAATTGGACAACTTTTAAAAAAGAAATTGACAATTTTTTGAGAGGATTCCAAATATGTATCTAATTCCTTTAGTTCTACATAAAAAGTTCCATAATTGTATTTGAAGGCTGCGACCCTCTTTTAGAGGATAAACTCTTTAATAGAGACAAGGGAAAAAAATAAAGGATCTCCCTAATAGAGTCCCCGATTCTATTATGGGAGAAATTCTCACAAGGATCTTGTTGAATACATAAAAAAAATTGTCCCTAGGATTAGCGTTGTAATCCTAGACAGAAAGACGGATATACTTCTTATGGTTTTCCTATATATAGAGTCAAACACATGGGTTCATGATTATCCTAAGGATTGTTGAAGTTTTCATACCTTTCTTGCGGTTGTCCTTCATATAGCCTAATTGTTGCAGTCGTGAAACTCCAACTCCAAGCTCCACAGCCTACTTCTTGCATACAAAAGACAATAACAATCTTTATGCCTCTCTACCTGGGATTATTATCCTAGATCTAATTTGATTATAATCAGATCTATAACCTAATGAATCATATCTAAACATTCTTAACTGAAAACAAATGATATGGAGGAAAACTGATGATCTATTAATGAGTATAGAAGAAATACATCAAAGCTTAATACCTTAGATATAAATGCTTCCTCCTAGTTCCAGGTTCCCAATGCTCCTCCTTATCCTCTTAAGCTTATCTTCCTACTCTCCCATCATAACCACTCTCAAAACTCTTCTCCCCATCTCCTTGATTTGGCCTCTTCTTATAGTATTTTAGAAGATATTATAGATAGGCTTCATGACATGTGAATTATGTGGATACAAGTCATGGATAGGTGGTTACAAGTCATGAATTTCTTGAGAGCATGTGAACTAAAAAATTACAAGTCACTGATAGGCTTGATGGCCTGTGAACTAAGCAACTAGAAGTCATGTAGAAGCTTCATTCTTAATTATGATATTTTGGCAACCTATTATGAAATTTTTTTCTATTATGATATTTTTTCTCAACTTCCATGCTCAATTATGAGCCTTTTCCAACTCATTATGAACTTTCTTTTCAATTATGAGTTTATTCTCAATTATGAAATAATTCTTATTTCATAATTATGAAATTGTGAGAAAATAATTATTTCCTTGTGAAATAATTGTGATAATTTCACTCAATTATTTAATTCTAGCCTCATAACATCTAATAACATGCTTTCACAACCTATGGTGGGAAACACAAATATAACATCTATGCAATTTGGGCCACCATAATCCTACTTGCAGTATTCTCCTAGATGTATTATCTGCATGAAAGTAAACACCTATAGAACCAGCATGTACCTCCTCATTATATTATCTCTCTCATGATATAATAAACATCTTCTTAATACGTTATTTGGTCCTAATTTATACATATATTCATTTATTAGTGTAAAGGGGGTAGCTTTCATAGCAAGATTTTTTTTCTTTTTCTCTGATACATATTTAGGTTCCTTTCCTTCTTACAGAAATTGGACATGTTTTTCTAGTTCTCTTGGTGTAGCCTCAAATTTAGGAAGGTGAGCTTCTAGGAGGTCATAATTTCTTCCTATTTCTTCCTCCCATATTACTACTCTTGATAAATGTCTTGGGCCTACATTATTTCTCCCAAGTTGAACAAATACCTCAAATTCAAATTCTTGGAACAATACAATCCATATGCAGATTCTCCCTTGATGGACTATGTTTTTGAATAGGTATTTTAGTGCTTGATGGTTGGTATAAAATACAAAGGGGTTTTACAATAGATAGTTTCTAAATTTCAACAAGGAAAAGATCATTCCAAGATCTTCTCTTTCAGAAAGTTGGGTAATTTGTTTCTTATTTGTTCATTTTTTTACAATCAATATGAATTTTGGTGCTCGACTATTTTTTTTCCTTGTTTTGAAAGGATAACTCCAACTACAATATTGGATGCATCAAAATGTACATGTAATTTCTTTGATCGGTCAAGACATATCAAAATTGGAGCTTCGACCAATTTTATTTTCGATAGCTCAAATGACTCATTGTAATCTATAGTCCATACAAATTCTACATCATATTTTAGTAGTTCATCCATTATAAATGTGATATATGAGTATTGACTTATAAATTTCTAGTAGTATCTTATGTGAAATTGTTGAATAACCTACACACAAAATCTAGTTGCAGCAAAGAAACAATAATTGCAAGCTTGAGACCAAAAGGAATGAAGAGAGAATGAATGAAAATATATTTCACAATTAATAAATAAATAATTGACAAGATATATACTCTATGTGGTGGACTAATGCGCCATAGTTGAGCTTTTAGAGATTACTTGGACATGCACTAACTGGAACACTCGTAATTTGTTACCTAGTCTTAGTTAAATGGCCATGCAATCATTAGTTAACTAGATATGCAAAAGTGAAGTGAATTACACTCATTAATGCACAATGAACTCACCCTCCTAGACTCATGCACATGTGATGCACACTCCTTGTGACAATTCCAAGGTAGGTATGCAAGACTTGACTCTACTAGTGTAATTGAGGTACAACTAAAGCATGACTCAAGAAGACGTGCCCCCTTGTCTAGGGGAAAACAATTCTCATCGAAGGGAGAATATCTTGGACCAAGTGATACTAAGTGTGCCCTCATACATGGACTATAGAACAGATACAAATTATGTACTAGGTAAATATGCATGTACTATATTACCCACCTTGAACCACAACTAAGGCGTATATAATGAATGGGTCCTAGAAATAATCCATGTTAGGTACATGTTAACACATAAGATTCTATGGGTCAAAAAATTCACCTTGGTTTTGTTTTTGAGTCATAAGGTTTATAGGAAATAGGTTTTGAGTCTTTAGGTTGTAATCATAAATTTACATTTGGTTTCAAAATGAATAAGGTTATCCTTAGCCTTGGTCTAAAGTTTGAGCTATGTGATTGTTTTTATGGCAAGGATCATGTCAAGGAGAATTTATGGTTTTTAGAGCCTACAATTTAACCATTTCTCTAGGGATTATGTCATACCATAAACTAACAACCTCCTCAAAGTGTGCGATCTATAGTTAACAAGCGCTACGAACTGGCACTGCGAACTAGTTAAAAAGGAGAGTTGGAGGTTCGACTACTTGTAGACACCCTCGAGAAATTTCAAAGATTCCAGCATCAAACTTAGGACCATCAAGTACTCCATGATGGTTTTCATCTTTTTTTAAGGTAGATAATGTGGTTTTGGATGTTTTTTCCTTTTGGCAATGTGAACTGGTACTCTGAACTGGTTAAAGAGAAGAATTGGAGGTTCGACTCCTTGTAGACACCCTCGGGCAATTTCAAAGATACCAACATCAAACTTAGGACCATCAGGTACTCCATGAAGGTTTTCATTATGTTTGAAGGTCTATAAAGTGGTTTTGTATGTTTTTTTAATTTTGGAGCTGTGAATTGAAACTGCGAACTCGTAGACAAGGGCGTTGCTAACTCATTTTCTGTAGAGACTTCTTATAAACATTGGATCATAACTCCAAAAAAGTGATGTGGGTTTTTCTAAAAAAATTTTTGGAAGAGAATGATAATGGAATTGACTTCTTGACACAATTGTAGCCTAAACCTATTTTTAATTCGAGAAATATAATTAAAACACCAGTGCAGTGCAAATTGGCGCTACAAACTCTCTATTTTGCATAGTTGTTGGATATTCGCCTTGTTTGTAGGTTTCTACCAGTCAAGGAAGGTTTGAATGGTCTCCTAGGAGTTATTTGGACATGATGGAAATGTGTTCCATCTCTGTATCAATCAATATGAACTGTTTCAAAAGGTATTTATCATCATAGACAAAATCCCAAAAAAATAGGAATTTGTTAGGCTTTTGTTGGAATCTTTTGTAACAAGACTCCAAAATGGAGGAGGATCCTATGTAACTCCTTGGTTTAAACCTCCTTAGGGTAGATAAAAATTATTCACTATAAATGAAAAAAAAATGTATGAGAAAAGGGTTGGAATCATGATCAAAGAGAGGAGAGAGTTGGAGGAGCAGTTTAGCTTCTCATTTGTAAGCCTGAGGGCTTGTTTAATTAGCATTTCTACCATTAAATATTCATTAGAGTTGTTTATCAACTTGTCATATTTGTTTTCCATTTATTTTGTTATATTCTTGATTGAATATATTGCATCTTTTTAGGATAAACTATTTCCTTTGATTAAGGGATCCCTGAGCAACAAAAGATCTCTTGTAGATAGCTTGTTAATCATTTTTTCTATTCAATATTATTTTCAATCTATTCTGCAGAGAGGATCTTTGTTTAGTAGAGATTCTTTTGATTGTTCACTTTCCTTTCTTCTAATAATCATCATATAAACTTTTAAACTGATATTTATCTTGATTGCCTTCAATCTGCAAAGTTTTTTCACTCCATGCCCAATGGTATATCATTGATATAAAGTCATATTATTGTCCTCCTTCTTGTTCTTTCTTGTTGATCCACCCAATTTTAAATTGGTTTAATTTTCCAAGTTAGATGGTAGGGGGGAGACCTCCAATTTTGATATTGTCATATAATAGATATTTTTTCCTGCTATGTAAACCATATTTAAGACACTTTGTTTCTAAATCCTTACTTGTTGGTGTATGCTTTGGGATTGCCTTATGTGATTGACACTTTTTCTGATTTTTCCTCATCCATATGTCCCCTTAACAGAAAAATTATTTTAAACCTATTGATGGGTGATTATCTTACACTTTAGCAGTCAAAGTGTGACTTTCAATGCTAACATTCTTAGCATTGTTTTCAAGGATGAAGTTGAAAATTTTCCCTGGGAAGAATGACAAATCTTAGATCAAGTATTTGATGGTGAACAGAGGTTGCTGACATAGTATTGATTGCACTTTTCACCTGGTGACTCCTCGAAATAAAAATCCAGTGGTGAATCCACAATTTCATAATCTCAAAGGCATTTGCTGTTGTTTTGACTCATAAGTTTGCACCTCTTAACTTTTCTGTAGTTTCTGGTTTCCCAAATCCAGTACCTCATATATCAGAATGGGGATATTTTCTACTTGTATTCATAGAAAGGATGGAGGATAATTCTGCACAGCATCTCTTTAAGTTTCATCAATGCATGGATCAACTAGATTTTTATCATGAGGATGTATTAATGAAAATGTTCATGCATTCATTACATGGTTATGCACGTCAATGGTATTTCTCACTATCTCATTCTAGCATTTCGTCAATGAAGGAATTTCACTTAGCTTTTAAGGAGCACTATAATTTTCAGTTGAATTTCTACTTGAGAATTATTGTGAGGAGTTTGAGAAGGATATTCAACATACAGTAAGTGTTTCCTCATATGATAAGGTTTAAATAGATGTTTATGTTGAAGAAATCAAGGAAAACTCATATCTTTCCTTTCCTAGTTTTCCATTGTTGAAAGTAGATTTTGTTGGTTTGTCATATGATGAAGAAAATGGTAGCAATGCAGTAGATGCATATGTCCTTGTAACATATGTCTATAAAAATCATTCCTCTGATGATATTGTTGTCCCAAATGTTGAAAAATATCAACCTATCCTTGATGAATATTCTGATGATCAAGAACAGATTTTTACTAAAGCACATACACAACTTATTAGCAGCCAGCCCATATATGATAATGAAGAATATAAGGATGAGTTGCATCATCATTTATCGTTACCACCCATTGATGAGAAGAAATCTCCAAGGATCAGTGAGCTCAAACAACATATGAGTAGTTATGGATAATATGAGGACTACCATTTTGTTGAAAAATCATACTTCATAGAGGAACAAGATTGCCTTCTTAAACAATTGAAAGTGTGTCATGTTCTTCAGGATCCAGTGGCAATCTAGATGGATTCCTTGCTTGCACAAGTCCTAATTGTTGTAACTTTGGGAATATATCTTATTTGGAGCAGTGAGTGTAATATTTTCTTGGAATGTTTGCTGAAAATATTACCTTCTTTCTATATTTTCTCAAAGAGTTACTTGGAAGAAGTTATTTTTATCAGTTAGCTACTTTCATGGTTGTTGTGGAAGTTTTCTTACACCTAAGAAAATTCATTAGTTGGTTAGCGTAGGCTTATGTATATAAATTAGCTCAAACTATGGGTAGGTGGTTTTTAGTTTTTAGTTTGCAGTAGATCAACAATAATGACTCTTATCCCAATGGATAAGGCACTAGAACTGCATGTTCTTGGAAGCTCATAGGGAGCATGTCATCCCCTGCGGAGCCAGATGTTAACACATAAGATTGTATGGGTCAAAAAATTCACCTTGGTTTTTTTTTTGAGTCATAAGATTTATATGACATAGGTTTTGAGTCTTTAGGTTGTAATCATAAATTTAGATTCAATTTCAAAATGAATAAGGTTATGTCTAGACTTGGTCTAAAGTTTGAGCTATGTGATTGTTTTTATGACAAGGATCATGTCAAAGAGGATTTATGGTTTTCATAGCCTACAATTTATCCATTTATCCATGGACTATGTCATACCATCAACTAATGGCGTCCTCGAAGTGTGCGATCTATGTTTGACAGGCATTGCGAACTGGCACTATGAATTGGTTAAAGAGGAGAGTTGGAGGTTCGAATACTTGTAGACACCCTCGGGAAATTTCAAAGATACCAACATCAAAATCAATACCATAAGGTACTCCATGAGGGTTTTCATCTTGTTTGAAGGTCGATAAAGTGTTTTTGGATGTTTTTCTGTGACATCCCCAATTTTAGCTAATGAACAGTGATGTCCAAAGATCCATGCAAAAAAAAAAAAAAAAAATGTTTTTATCAAATTATCATGCTAATTGTAACTCCTTCAATTAGTAATGAGTAAAGAAATAAGTAATTATTGAAGACAACTCTCATGATATTAAGAAAGATTGAATATATAGTAGTATATACTAATGTGAGAAGACCCTTAAGGAATTGACTAAAGGCAGAATTATATAGTAGTATATATTATGGCCAAGCTAAAATACATAGTAAAATATATTGTGGTGAGAAGACCCTTGTGGTAATTCTTAAAGAGTGGAATTATAATTTATTATAACTTTATTCCAATGTCCATTCAAACTTCTCAATTGTAGTGATGATTAAAAGCTAAACGAATTAAGTGGGGAAGGTCCTTCATGGTAACAACTTAAGGATTCCATCAACTTTCATTCTTGTACTCTTACCCAGTATACTAAGCAACTGACACTTGGCATGGGAGTATTAATAACAGTGTAAAGACATCACGATTCGGTTAGCTAATTTTCACAACTAGAATCCTCAATTTTTTAAAAATGACATACATGGATCAGAACAATACATACATGAATGAATCTTAAACATAACTTCACCCTAATCATGAGTTGTATACAGTCATTTTACGATCGTAGACATATTCTAGGTTTTAAAAGCTATTAAGAACTGATTAAAAAGAGGTGATGTGTTTGGATTGTAACTTAGACATGTATTAAGTTTAGTTACATGATGTTGGCAACTATTTGGATTGTACCTTTGTTAAGTGTTAAGTTTGCATATTGTAAATTTTAAAATGTATTTAAAAATTAATCAAACAAAAAGATGATATACAAGAAAATAATATTTATATCTATTTGGAAAAATCATATTCTAGAGATTACACATCTTCCCCCAAATCTGCATATAAAAATTTAGTAAGTTTAAATCGAAACATATTTATAAATATTTCATAACCCGACTACTAAATCACAATTTAAAATTTTCACAAAATTAAAACCATTCAATCACAATTTAAAATGTTCCAAAAATAAAACTACTAAACCATATCAAAAATTCCTCTTAAATTCTCTACGTGACTAATCAAATTCTTCGCGCGACCATATCCATTCTAGGATAACACCGATTTTAGGAATCTCTTAAAAATATTAGAATTTATAATTTACGTTCCCCAGGCACAATTTACTATACAACACAGTAATACCCCTAACTAGACACAGAGTCCAACCTCTACCAGAATTAGCACCATTCAACAACAATGTTAACTATCAGAAAGAAAATCAGAAATTCCCTTAAAACTAAATCAAAAATCAACTCAACGGTATCCACAGCGCATTTATAAATTAGAAACAAACACTAAAGCCAACATTCAACCATGAAGGAAATTCTTCATTTATCTGATATTCAACTCACAACAAGGCGCGGGTCACGATTCTCTTGATATCATCAACAGGACATCCTGGAACGCCTAGGAGTAGGTACTAAATAAAGTCTGAGTGTGGGAAGGAGGGTTCATAAAGTCTACAGACGGTAATTAAGACAGGAATAAGATATACAGTTAGAACCTATGGTCAGAACCTATAGTCAAGACAAATGTTAAGGATCCAAGAAGATAGGTGACTTCTGCAAAGATGTAAAACAAAAGGGGCGGAATTCACCAGAAATGAATTTGCAGTAACAATTTCACAAAACGGATTTTCCAGAATGAAATTTCAGAACCAATCTTACCAAACGAAAATGCCAGAGATGAATTTTGACATAACCAAAATTATAGGAATAGTTTCACCGAACGACTTTGCCATTAAGCAATATAAAATGTGAAATCACCATTGAGGTATGAATATAAAATTGCCATGGAAATAATATCGCTAACATGCCCAAAATATAAAATCGCCATTTGCAATATCTATCACATCGGTGTATGAGTTCGCTTCTTATCAATGCAACAACTATTCGGGATTCGCTATAAAAATTGTTTTTATAAAGGAAGGTCATGGCTATTACACATTAACACGTATCACAGGATGACTACCTAATAACACAAAGTAATGATTATACACAGTACTAACACACTGTCTACGATTATATCGCATCCTTGTATATACAACCATGAAATATAACTATACTAGTGTTTGTCAATGACTGAAAGGCTATACAACAATAATTTAAATCTGAAAATACCACATCCAGGAAAATACAGCCACGAGGAGTAACGTAGAGGCATAAAGATCCAAACTAAGGAACAGTAAAACCCAACCAGAATGCTGACCACAAAATTTTTAGGCAATCAATGAATGGGCAAAATCTCAAGACATAATTCATCCATTATTACTGTGCAAAGACAAATTGCAGAGAAAGGGGCCATCAAAACAGTCACAGGGTTAAGTTGTGAGGGATGCAATGCCACACAATGCAGGTTTAGCCAGCAATACATAAAACACAGAGATAAACTTATCCGGTGAATACAAAACGTAGAATAAAGAACTTCTCCATCAGTCAAATTTCAAGGTTAATAAATGCATCAAGGAGCAAGGCAAACCATTCAGCTAAGGACAACAATAGATGTATATGGTTGAGTTCGTCCTTCGCTTCACCATCCTCACACGGAAAAGAAGGGCGTTGAGATCCATAGGTCTTTTAATGCTAAGGCGACGACCGTAGATCAAGCTCATGGCCGACTGCTCAGGCAAGGATTGGTGAGCTAGGGACGAAGGAAAACAATGAAAGGGTCTAAATCAACACCATAGGGCTGTCAATTCATGTGGTAATGAAGACCATGGGAGATCACTCAACCAGACAATCAGCTAGGCTGAGAAAAAGGGGTTCACTAACAATCTAAACATCCCAACCATTATGATCCATATTCAGATCCAAGCATAAGTCCTAATGCATTCTACTCTACAAAATAAAAGAGCATATTCCTGCCTTATCGCCTGCTTCGATTGATGTCCCGTGCTCCATGCAACTCCTGCTCGTCGACCGTCAAGACCTCACCGGTACCTCCCTGCCAATGCTAGGGGTACACTGCTTCCTCCTTGTGCCCCCAAGCCGCAGAGGGGGCACACACTATACAGATGGTACGTCTAGCTCCCAGCTCACCTCGCAAGGCCGAGCTACCACTCCTCTCCGAGATGGGAAATCCCAACTCCCATAAGTAAATCAGTCAAGTCACTAATCCGGTAGCGTAACGGTATGCTAACAATCAATCCCCTTCTTCCTTCTCCTCCCTCTCTTTTATAGAGTTTTTGAACTTCCATTCTTTCCCTAAATCTCATTTAATTTAAGTTTTAATAAAAATATTCTAAAAATTCTCCTTCGTACAAGTGTCATCCATCCCCACTTTCCTCCAATAATTATTTTCTTTAATTTATTAATTGTCTTATTTCCCTCACCCACCTAGAGTTACTCCTAAAATTACTCCTAGGTGTCCCTAGATTCCCTTACAGGTTTTAAAGGCTTTCCCTATTATGAAGTTGCTATTTTATTTCTATTTAGAAGGTTCTTAAAAGAATATTCTTTACTAAGTTGACCTCTCGCTTTTTACCATAAGTTCCCCTCTTTCCCTTTTTATGTTGCCTCATTCCCTAGTTTTCTAATTTTTATAATTCCTTCTTTCCCCTTTTTATTAGAGCCAAAAATGACAATTGTGCAAGTTAACCTCCCTTCCCCTTTTTTTATTAATTTAGTATATATATATTTTTTAAACTATCATAAGTTAAAGTAATTAATTGCCTCTTTACGTTTTACATCCACACATTTTATTTAATTCTTTAATCTCTTCATGTTACCAAAATTTTTATGAACACACACAATTATTACTTAAGTGGTTTT
>ML793611.1:321657-355131 GCA_009831015.1 Picea engelmannii
ATATATATATATATATATATATATATATATATATATATATATATATATATATATATATATATATATATATATATTCTTTTTTCTTTTTTCTTTTATAAAGGTAGACAAAATTTTACCCCTAGTGAAGTTTTAAACTTAGGACTTAGATTCTGAACTAGGCGACATTTTAATTAGGGAAGTTGTTTTAAAATTTCTTAATGAGATATTTGTCTTAGGGCCATCTAGGTTCGTTCCTTTATCATCATAAACGTGATGTGCCCTTCAGAACACACTACGTGCTCCAAGGGTGCCACTCGCCTCTTTTGTTTCTTTTACGCGATGTGCCCTTCAGGATGCACCACGTGCTCCAAGGGTGTCACTCACCTCTTTTGTTTCTTTTGCATGACATGCCCTTCAAGACACACCACGTGATCCAAGGGTGCCACTCACCTCTTGACTGATTGGTAAACATCAATAACCCCTGGATTCAACACTCCACCAGGGGAACTTGTGGGAGACTAAGGGATTCTAAGAAATAAGGCCCTCTCCTTATTGCATGCCCCTTAGAATCATCGTGAGCGACTGTCGCAGTCTACCCTCATGGCATTGTGGGTCCTCTCAAACTAGGTAATAGTTAACCTATAGTTCAAGCCACGACGGGAGTGCTAGTAGGCTGTGGCAGGGCTATTGTCCACACCTCTCCCTCAACCTCTTTGGTATTTGTGTGTGGCCCCTTTACTCCATATGTGAGTTTGGTCGGTAAGCTATCATCATCCTGCATCATCAACAAATCATGTCAGAACATGTCCTCATCATATCATCTAATCACAATGTATTAATATCATAGTAAATCAATCAAACCCCAATAGCACACTCCCTGAATCGATCCAGAGTCCAAGGGGTTCCATCGATGCCTCTGCATCCTCGAGGTCCAAAACCCTGCACACTCAGTCAAACTGAGTCCATAGCACCTATCTATGTCAATGTAGTAAAAAAACATGTCATCTACCCATGACGCATCATAATCAAAGTCAAATGTTTTAATATCATAATAATCTGGATCACTTGCAAGCAAGTGTCCTCAAAGAATAAGTTCACTCAATGCGCCAGAGCGGGATGTTACATTTTCCTTTTAGCGCTGTGAACTGGTTAAATAGGAGATTTGGAGGTTCGACTCCTTGTATACACCCTCAGGAAATTTCAAATATACCAGCATCAAACTCAGGACCATCAGGTACTCCATGAGGGTTTTCATCCTATTTGAAGTTCAAGAAAGTGGTTTTGGATGTTTTTTCCTTTTGTCACTGCGAATTGGCATATAGGGGCATTGCAAACTTATTTTCTATAGTAGCTTCTTCTAAACATTTGATCATAACTAAAAAAACTGTGATGTGGGTTTTTCTAAAAACAATTTTGCAAGAAAAGGATAATGGCATTGAGTTGCTCATCAAATTTCAGCATAACCCAGTTTGTAATTCGAGAGATATAATTAAAACACCAGTGCGTTGCAAACTGGCACTGCAAACTCTTTGTTTTGCATAGTTGTTGTATATTCGCCTTGTTTGGAGGTTGCCACCTATCAAGGAAGGTTCGAATGGTCTCCTAGGAGTTATTTCGACATGAGGGACATGTGTTCCATCTCCATATCAATCAGGATGACTTGTTTCAAAAGGAATTTATCATCATAGAAAAAATTCCCAAAAACAGGAATTTGTTAGGCTTTTGTTGGAATCTTTTGTAACAAGACTCCTAAATGGAGGAGGACCTATGTAACGCCTTGGTTTCGACCTCCTTAGGGTATATATATGTTTTTCACTATAAATGAAAGGGTTTTTGATGATAAAAGGGTTGGATTCATGATCCAATAGAGGAGAGACATGGAGGAGTAGTTTAGCTGCTCATTTGTAAGCCTGAGGGCATGTTGTAGTTATCATTTTTGCCATTAAATATTCATGAGAGTTGTTTATCAGCTTGTAATTATCATTTATTTTGTTATCTTCTTGATTGAATATATTACAGTTTTTGAGGATCAAAGACTTCCTTTGGTTAATGAAACCCTGAAAAGTAAAGGATATGTGGTATATGGCCTGTTAATCTTTATTTCTATTCAAGATTCTTCTCAATATATTATGCGGAGAGGATATTTGTTTAGTATACATTCTTCTGATTGTTCACTTTCCTTTCTTCTAATCATCATCATATAAACTCTTAACCTGATATTTATCTTGATTGCCTTGAATCTGCAGAGTGTTTTGAGTCCATGCCCAATGGTAGAGCATTGATCTACAGTCAGATTATTGTCCTCCTTCTTGTTCTTTCTTGCTGATCCACCCAATTTTAAATTGATTTAATTTTTCAGGTTTGATGGTAAGGGAGAGACCTCCAATTTTTATATTGTCATATAATAGATATTTTGTTCCTGTTGTGTAAACCAGATTTAAGGCACTTTATTTCTAAATCCTTACTTGTTGGTCTATACTTTGGTATTTCCTTATGTGATTGACACCTTTTTTGAGTTTTCCTCATCCATATTTCACCTTAACATAAAAACTTATTTTAAACCTACTGATGGGCATTGATATTACACTTTAGCAGTCAAAGTGTGAATTTTAGTGCTAACAGTACCCATGTACAAAGAATATATAAAAATAAAATAATCGAAATATGGAGAAGGAAGGAAAACCCGGTGGAAATAACACCCCCCGCCCCCCCCTCAAAAGACAATGTTGACTATGGAAATTGCTATGAATTTGTGTCCTTCACTCCCAAGAGACCTTGCAAAGTTGCAAACTTCTACTCAGTGAAAGTTTTGAAGAAGATGTAGATGTATGTAAGGATTTGGTGAAGTGAATACACTAGTGTGAATCCCTTCACTACAAGATGATCCGTATACTTGCTTACAAGTCCATACACTACCATATTTGTCATATACATCCACTTTCTCTAATCATAAGGAAGAGGAACCAAATCCTATGTGCAATTCTCAATGAGAGAATTGTATTCCTCATTCATAGTTGCTTACCAATAACGATTCCCCTTATCCTATGGATAGTAATTAGGATCACATGAAAGAACCATATAAAAATTCATGGGTAATAATGGATCTATAGTTGTGAGGGCATGCAGAACAGCCTCAAACAAATATCTTTTCCTCCTTGGATTGGCAGGGTCACCCACTAGATATCTAACATATAGTAGGCCATGTTGTGCCCATCATGGTCTAATATTTGGATCAAAAATAGCATGATCATGAAAATATAAATCATATTTTGAAATCTAATATGAAATCTTCTCTGAATAGCATGAATAATCCTCTCTGAGATTGAATTGAAGAAGAGGGCGGGGATCTATTGTAGGCTTCTCCTAGAATGCATGGAGGGAGACTTCATCAAAATTCTCACTTGTTTCAATGAAAAATCTATCTATCAAAAGGATCCAATAAACCATACTCAGAATATAAAATCAAATTATTAGGTGAGTAATAAACAAAAATTAGAGGATTTCCCTCACCTCGATCTTCCGGTGGATTTTCTCCAAGTTTTTTCTTAGCATTTTCTAGTATGAAATATTCAAGATCATTTTACTGAAGAAATTGTTCCATTGGACATATGATCTTCATGCATGAAATTTTTGGATGATATCTTCCTTTGCAATAACTTCAATTGGATTTATCCTTCTTTGGTTGTCCCTCTTTAGAAGACTCCTAAGTGGATGTGAGGTTTTCTTCCTTCTTGTGATTGGGTTCTATCTTTCCTTCTCTAGTTGTCTTACTATTTTCATGTACTACAAGAACCTGGGATTTGGATTTCTTAAGAGAACCTATTTTTATGAGCTTATCTTTCTCATGTATGAGTGATTCTATGACTGCATCTAGAGGATGCATTTTCCAACCTTTTTCCATTGTTAGCCTTAAGTATGAAAAGTATAAATGAATATTGAGTATTCAAGACCTAGATTCGAAAGAATCATGAGGATTAGTTGATCCCCTTGATTTTAATTGTCTATTCCAAATTATTTGATTTGAAGTAGAAAATCTTTAAAATTTATGAAGAAGTATTGAAGGGTTTCATAACTACTTGCGATCAACGATATGAGTTTGTTCTCTAGCATGTTCCCTCGTAGTTCATCATGTTTCCTGAATAGACCCTCCAATGTGTTCCATAATTCATTTGTTGTGGAATTATATTCTACATGGAAGAGTAGTTATATAGATATTGAAAATCACAATATCTTGAATGCGTATTCCATTATGTTAAAAAAACTTATATTTCTCAATGGTAAAAATAGGATCTACTTCGGTTCCCATTGTAATATGTTAAAGTCCTCTTATTGTGAGGAAAAGTAGAACTTTAGGCTTCCATTCAAAACAATTATATGGTGCGAGGATCAATGGCTCGGGAAAACCATTCTCTATGTGCACTCTAATCCTCTGTAACCCAGGGATTAGTTTAAGAAGGGAAATTTGTCTGAAAATGTAGAAACCTTGATGAATCTTAATAGCCCTTAATATGTAAACTATAAAATATTTCAAGATATTTTTCTAAAAATATTAAAATTTATAAGGATTTTATACATTTTCTATAATTTTTTGGTGATTTATAAGGTAAAATAATTTTATCCTATAGAATTTGGGCGAATCATTTTTAGAAAAAATGGAAATTTGTGAATATTGTTTGTGGAAAAAGCATGGAAAATTAACCCATGGGTGAAATTTGGCCCCTAAAATTTTCCATGTCATAAACTCCAAAAGAGAGTATGTGCTTCTCCTTAAAATCCCATGTGCTCTGATACCATGTGAAATTTTTGAAAAATCTACACACATAATCTAGTTTCAACATAGAAATAACAATTGCAAGCTTGAGACCAAAAGGATTGAAGAGAGAATGAATGAAAATCTATTCTACAATAGACGAATAAATAATGGACAAGCGATATACTCTATGTGGTGGGTTAATGCACCATAGTTGAGCTTAAAAATATTACTTGGACATGCACTAACTGAAACATTAGTAATATTCCACCTACTCTTAGTTAATTGACCATACAATCATCAATTAACTAGATATGCACAAGTGAAGTTGATTTCACTCATGCATGCACAAGGAATGCACCCTCCTATCTTCATGCACATGTAATACACACTCCTAGTGATGATTCCAAGGAAGTAATTTGCTCTTGGTGATGATTCCAAGGTTGGCATGTGAAACTGAACTCCACTAGTGTAACTAAAGTACAACTGAAGCATGACTCAAGAAGAGGTGTGCCCTTGTATAGGGGAAGAATATTCTCATCCAATGGAGAATATCTTAGACCAAGTGAGACCAATTGTGCCCTCATACATGGACCATAGAACACAAGAAAATGGTGTACTAGGTAAATGTGCATGTACTCTAATAACTTGTATAGCCCAAAAATAATTTATTTATTTAGCATTTATATGTGGTTTCAAGTCAAGTATCACTTTGATCTTTTCCAGGTCAAATTTTATTCCATATTTTGGATGGCATGACCTAACAGTATGTTGATGGGTGTGGAAAATCTACATTTATCTATATTTAATCAAAGATGTGTTTGTCAACATCTTTCCATCATCATTCAAAGAAAATTTATATGGTTTTCCGGTAAATTGTATACTATCTAGACTTTGAAATCGAGTACCATTGTTTTATAAATGTATTCTTGAAATTCCTTAACTACTATCCTATAACAAACAATATGGGCATTTTTCAATCTAAAAGGAATTACTTTGTATGCAAAAGATACAAAATATGAAATAATTAATGTTTTCTCTTGATCTTCTTTAGTGATTAGCACCTAATTGTAGCCCAAAAATCCACCTGTAAATGAATAAAATTCATGTCTGATTACTTCATTTATTATTTAATTTTTTAATGAGGTTTGGGAATGGATCAATGAGTATGAGTTTGTTCAACACTTTAAAGAAAACACATATTCTTAGATTTTTGGAACATTTTTCTTTGATTGAACTACTATAGGGTTGCCCCATTCCAACATTTCCATGGGATAAATAATTCTTCCAGCTAAAATTCCTTTAATATATTTTTGTGTGATTTCCTTATCTTTTAATGACAACTTATATGGTCTCTTTTTCATATTTTTTTCTCATGGTATCAAGTTGATCTTAATTTCTCCCATTTCTTTGACCAAACCATTCAAGTATTTATAATCTCTAGAAAATACATATTGTTATTCTTAAAGTAGGTCAATTATTTCTATTGTTTTATTTTTCGACCAATGGTCACTGATTTTAGCCAATTTTTGTCGATTGATGTTTGAAATATCGACTTCTGTGTATTTTATTTCAACATCCATCCATTTTGGTGCCTTCGATTCATCCAAGTTTCTCTCTTCTTCATAGACTTCATTGTATGCAACTAGAAAGTCAATTTTCTCTTTATCTTCTAGGTTGAATTAATTAGACTTTTTTAAATTTATTTTACTGGTCTCGTAACTTTCTAGGATATATCTCCCACGTAAATCTCTTCCCTGGAAAATGTCCGTTCTTTATCTCAATTCATAGATTTATTTTAATTCTTTTCTCCAAGCATGATATCCCATTACAAGTCAAGGTTGGCCCTATGCTGACCATCGACTTTCCTTTTCCTTCTATACTTTTTCTACTTGGTCTTTCTATGAAGTCTCTAATTTCCTAGATTTCTTCTTGTAGGTCAGCTTTTGTTAGAACAAATGAGAAATCTTTATAAAAAAGTATTTTAACTCCTACCATATCCACGTATCACTTTTGGCCTCCTTAATTTTGTACCATATGTGGGTAAATTCGCCTAGTGTGTTTAGGAACATGTGCGGATAGACTTTCTCACCTATGTACCTGGTACTCTCGCATTCTTTCTTACATTGTTGAATATGTGCTTCTGGGTCAAACCCTAGTTTAAAATTTACTATTTTGGTTGTTGTGATGATTTTCTTACCTCAAAACCATTCCAAAAAGTACATTGTGGTCATGGTCCACATCTATAATCGAGGTGCATGTGTGTCCCACCATCATGTGACTTGACCTATAAATGACTACCCCAACCTCTACAATTGAACCTACTATGTGACTGTTTTCAATACTTCATCAACATGGACTGCATGTGACTCTCATTCTTTAAATATTAATCGAGGGATTGTGGTCAATTTCGAGTCTAAGGGTATTAAAATTTGATATTGCCTAATTTGTTTCTCATATATGGTGGGTATTTATTTGATTAATAATAAATATTATAAACTTTCCTTTAGTATGGACTCAACTATCCAACATTACCTTTCTTTTTATTTTGTAATTCTCCAATTTCCACTCGTTTAATTTTGTATAAGAACTTTGTCACAAAGACAAAGGTGATCCATGCAACAATTTTCCTTTGGAATTTGGTTCAACATTGTCTTTTTCTCCTTGTATTACTTAGTAAAGTTTTATCCAGGGTTTCGAGCAAGTTTTTTCTTCTTTGGGATCTAATACTCCTTCCATTCCGTTTTAGATTTATTCTATATTTCTCTACGAATATTGTTTCTTTCATTGTTTGAATACATGGTCAACTAATTAACATTAAATATGTTGAAATATTGTTGATTGAATTAGTAAATTCAAAATTGACCACAATTGGTACTCCCATAATGACTATTTCCTCATCTTTTAATATACCAATTGGTTGAACAAACCTCTGGTTTGTTGACTTTAAGAAATTCTTAGGCATGACCAAGTTATTTTTTCTCATTCTAATCGAGGTTTCTTTTGAAGGAAAGTTAACTTGAGATATAAAGTCAACCACGACCTATGGAACCATAAAGCCTTCAACTTCTGGGTTGATTTATGGATCATAGTCATCATGGGATATTTCTTCCTAAGTTAACTAGAACGATTTTTTTCATGTTCTCTATTCTAATTTACATTCCTTAAGGATATTCAATAGTTTTAACATAATGGAGACTAACTCTTCTTCTTTTAAAATATTAAGGAATTGTTCAAGAAATCCATCATCCATACCTTCTTGGTATCTTCCTTGTTAGTATTCCTATTGATTTTCTTGATTTGTTACCTCATCGAATAGTCTGACATATTATTTCATGATTTTCCTTTATTTTTAATGATATGGATACGAATTAATTTTTATTATAAGGTTTATCTAATGTGTTTTGTTTAATGCCTTATTCCTTATTTCTTCTCTCATGATTTGGTAATTATATTTAAGTTCTTGGAGTTCGACACCTCGTGTTTTAGAACACTCTGCAAAAGGTTGACACTTCTCCTATTCATTATATTTTCAAGCACGATGGGGAAGTCTTCTAAGGAATGATCTCCAACTCCACATTTAGTACACAAATTAAGATTTGTCCTCTCTCTCAATGTGAAGTATATGTTATATTCCTAAATGCGGGAAAAAAAATATCATAAGCCAAACACAATCATGCAGAAATAAAAGACACAAAGATTTACGTGGTTCACCCAAGATTTGGGCTATGTACACCAAGCATAGGTATCGGTTGTCTTATTATTTAGATCAAGGAGATTACAGTAGCTCATTCACACTCCTCATGTCTGCCTCTACGGGCTTACATAAATTTATATACATTTACACAGGAAACTAATTATTAAATGAAATCTCATCCATATTCTAACTTGTTCTTATTGGTTACAACCAACGCTAGATTATAGGATCTAAAATCCTAATCTTGGAGGAATTCATTGTCACCATTTTCCAACAATCTCCACCTTGAAAACAATTAACATGATACCTTCCTCCTTCCTTTTTTTCACCACCTTTTCTGCAAGCTAAGAGAAGCCAAGTGTCATTGTATCTTCTCTAACAATATTGGTTTTGTAAACATGTTTGTGCAGTGCTCTTTTGTATGCAATTTGTCAAGAGAGACTCCACCTTCATCGATGACCTATCTTACAAAATGGTAATTGATAGGTATATGTTTTGTTTTACTGTGGTAGGATAGATTCTTAGCCAAGTGATAAGAACTTTGACTATCACAAAGTAACTTTACTTTGTCCTGTATCCTTCCAAGCTGACCAAACAAACCTTTCAACCAAACTACCTCTTTGCAAGAATGTGAAGCATCTACATATTCGACTTCTGTAGTGGATAAAGCAACAATGTTCTATAGCTTTGACATCCAACTAATAGATCCACCTGCAAGAGTAAAGACATACGCTCAATTTGACCTTATCTTGTCCAAATCACCTGCAAAATCAGAATCAACATATCAACAAACTAACTCACGACCATTGTTATAGGTGATACAGTAATCATGTGTGCCCCTCAAATACCAAAGAACCCATTTCACTACTGCCCAGTGATCTTTACCTGGATTTTCCATATACTTGCTGACAACCCCAACTGTATGTGAAATATCTGGCCTTGTACTAACCATCGCATACATTAGAATTCCTACTGCATTATTATATGGTATTCAAGACATATATACCTTTTCTTCTTTTGTATTAGGACATAAACTTGAAGAAATCTTAAAATGGGAATCCAATGGGACTAAAACTGGTTTCACATCATCCATACCAAACCTCAAAAGTATCTTCTCAACATACTTCCATTGTGACAACCAAATCTTACCATTCCTCTTGTCTCTGATTATCTCCATGCCCAACATCTGCCTTGTTGCTCCTAGATCTTTCAAATCGAACTTCCTAGCCATCTGAGCCTTTAACCTGTTGATATCAGTTATGATTTTCCTTTCTAAAATCATATCGTCAACATACAATACTAAGATAATGAATATGCCATTATTCAATTTCTTAAAGTAGACACAATGATCATACTCACTCCTTGTATAATTATGGCTCATCATGAAAGAGTCAAATTTCTTGTACCATTGTCTGGGCGACTGCCTCAAACCATACAATGATTTCTTGAGCCTGAAAACAAATTTCTTGTTGCAATTCTGAATGAACCCTTCAGGTTGTTCCATGTATATCTCCTCATCCAAATCTCCATGTAAGAAAGTGGTCTTAACATCTAGCTACTCCAACTCCAAATCAAGTAATGCAACCAATGCTAACAGACTTCAAACTGAAATAGACTTAAAAACTGGCGAAACAATCTCATGAAATTCAATACCTTCTTTCTGAGAATATCCTTTCACAACCATCCTTTTTTTGTACCTTTCGACCTTATCATCAACACCCTTCTTCAACCTATAGACCCACTTGCAACCTACAATTTTTCCGTCTCTTGGAAATTCTACCAGGTCCCATGTGGCATTCCTCTCTAATGACTTCATTTCATCCTTCATTTCATATTTCCATTTATCATTGTTAGAACCCTTCACAGCTTCCTGATATCATGAAGGTTCATCATCATTAGTACTTAAAGAAATCGACGAAACAAAATCATCATACCTTCTTAGAGGATTTCTGACCCGTGTAGACCTCCTTAGGGAAGTTTGTGGCTTATCCACATTATGTTGATTGTTATCATCAACAATGTCTTCCTCTGCGGGAAACTCTTCATGAACACCTTCAGAAACTTGTTCATTTTCACTTTCACCTGTATTTGAACTGGTTTCAAACTGAATCTGTTGATACTTAGGTACTTCTTCCTATTTCATTTGAACATCTACATCTAATTTGATGAGAGATGATTCATCAAATATTACATCTCTTTTAATGGAAATCTTGTGGGCATTAGTATCCCACAACCTATACCTCTTAATACCATCACCATATCCAACAAATATAAGACTTTTTTCTTTTGGAACTAATTTAGAATGTTGATGTTTCGGAATTAGAGAATAGGCTTCACAACCAAAAGATTTAAGATTAGAATAATTACAAGGGTGACCTTTCCATACCACTTCATGAATATTGCATTTTATTGTTGTTGATGGTGATCGATTCACCAGATAGAAAGTTGTAGTTATTGCTTCTTACCACAATTCCTTCTGCAAGTTTGCGTTACTTAGCATACTCCTTTCTCTTTATAGAAGATTCATGTTCATGCATTCAAAAACTCCATTTTGTTGAGGAGTATAGGCAGTGGTTTTATTCCTATCAATCCGAAACTCCTTGAAATAGTTTTCAAATTCCATTAACGTAAATTCACTACCATTATCAATTCTTAAACATTTAATGGATCTACCAATGCTCTTTTCCACCAAATCTCTAAACTGCTTGAAAACAGTAAATACATCAGTCTTTGCTTTCAACATATAGACCCAAACCTTCCTATATAAATCATCTATAAAACCTACAAAATATGATGAAACTCCATATGAAATAGTAGGGGATGGTCCCCAAACATTAGAATGGATATAATCAAGGATTCCTTCACTGGTGTGTCTTTCGATTTTAAATCTATGCCTATTATGTTTTCCATAAATACAGTGCTTGTAGAAATCTAACTTTAAATACTTTAGACTAGGAAGTAACTTGCAATCAGATAATACCTTCAATCCTTGTTCGCTCATATGGTCCAGCCGTTTATGCCATAGTCGAAAATAATCATTGTCATTCTCAGATATCATTGTCGCATGATCTAACTCAGTTCTTCCTTCTAACAGAAATAGGTTACCAACCTTCTTCACTATCATAACCAGTAGGATTATTTTGTAGACCTTCATAACTCCACCTTGAACAATACTCTTATATCCTCGAGTGTCTAAGACTCCCAAAGAAATTAGGTTATTCCTAATCTCAGGTACATGTCTCACATCAATTAGTATTTTAACAGTTCCATCAAACATCTTAATTCGAATGCTTCCAATTCCCACAACTTTACATGATATACCATCTCCCATGTGAATTGTTCCATCATCTATAGATTGGTAAGTAATAAACCAGTGTCTATGAAGACACATGTGATTTGAAGCACCAGAATATAATAACCATTTTTTATCATGACGTGAACCAATACTAATTGATAAAACTTCATCAGTCATACCTGAAATTGTTGTTGAACCTGTTTCAGTTGCATTTGCTTCCTTCGTCTCTTTTGGAGGGTCTTCTTTGGAGGCTTATTGTCTCTTCCAATAGTCCTTCTTCAGGTGTCCTTATTTTCCAAAAAACTAGCACTTAATCTTTCTCTTCTTTCCCTTCGACTTTGACCGAGATAAATACCTCTAACCTTGTCCTCTTTCTTTAGTTCTGCCTCTGACCATCATCGCCTCAGATGTAGACGTTTATGAATTGGTTTTATTCCTTGTTTCCCCAGACAGTAGTGCTCCAACAATAACATCAAAATCAATACTTTCTATTGTGCTGAAACTAATAGAGGTAACAAAGTGATCCCATGATGCGGGCAAAGAACACAATAATGTAATTGCCTTATCTTCATATTCGAATTTCACTCCCATGCTAGTCCACTGAACTAAGAGATTATTAAAAGTATTTAAATGATCAGATATTTTTGTACCTACCTTCATGCACATATTGTACAATTGTCTTTTCAGGAAGATCATGTTCATCAAGGATTTCATTATTTACATTATTTCCATCTTTGTCCACAAACCGGTTACTGTCTTCTCTGCCACAATGTTGAACAGAACATTACCGGACAAACACAGGCGTATGGCACTCAGTGCTCTCGCATCAATCTCATCCCACTCATCATCTGAAATGGTCATTGGTTTCTTTTCTTTTCCCAAAAGAGCCTTCACCATGCCTTGATGCACAAGAATATCATGCATCTTACTTATAAAAGCAATCCTTTATATGGAGGAATGATCTTACTTAATGTTGAACAATAATTTTAAAAAGGTTTAATCCAAAAAACCTTTTAATAATATATAAAAAAGGTTTAATAAAAATATTTTATTAAAAAAAAGATTCACTTTTTAAAACATCCACCTTTTGTTTTATGCATACAATATTAAATTGTAAAGATGAAGAGTCAAACTTTTACATTTTAATTCCTCCACTCTTATGCGATCCTTTTAAAAAAGGAATATCTTGTGCTTAATTAAAACACCATGTCATATAAACCATAACTGCATACCTTGTAATTTTTCAAAAGAAACACATCATGCGAAAGTTTCCTTATCTGTGTATTTTTAGGGAGTCGTCACAAGTATCGATGCTACTGGAGTGCGACTATATTGAAAGGTCTACACATTGTACCACATAGTTGGACCACAATAATTTGATGAAATCGAAAACGAGTGAAGGTTGGATAATAAGACGTCGCACCCTTCCAAAGGAGGCACCTACGACGATGTGGAAATCGACGCACCTCACATGGATGTTGCTTCTCCTCTGAAATTTGATGCCCTCGACACCCTCTCCTCCAACCAGCTCTGATACCACTTGTTATATTCATAAATGTGTAAACACAAATATCATAAGCCAAACACAGTCATGCAGAAATTAAAGACATAAAGATTTACGTGGATCACCCAAGATTTGGGTTACGTCCACCAAGAAGAGGTATCAGTTGTCTTATTATTCATATCAAGGAAATTACAACAACATACTCACACTATGTTGCAGACCCCACCCCTTCCTTCGAGGCTACATGACCTCCCATTCTAGGATCATTCAAGTGGTCGAACTGAATGGTTCGTCGGGCTCCTGATGGAAAAAATTTCAACTTGGCACATGCCCTCTTTACTTCCTCGACGCTCACGATGTGGCACTTGCGGACCCTCTCCTTGCTCTTTTATCTCTTGCGCCAACACTGATAGCTCTCCGTGCTAGGATTCCTTTCTGATGTGACCACGGACTATGACCATGGGTCAAACTTCCTTCGTGACCCCACACTTTGGGACTTTTGCGAGATACTTCCTCCTTTCCCCGATTTCTAAATCGACGAATACTTCGGGACCAGATCTACGGTCCACGCTCCTCTTTCGATCAACAGATGCGATCACTTCGCGAGTTCAAACTTCGCGAGCCCTCTCATCCAGGGATGATTTTAAGGATGGAAATTTATTTTAAAATGTAGAAACCTTAGCGAATCTTACTTATCCTTCAGATGCCAACTATAAATGTTTAACAATATTTTTGTACAAAATATTCAAATTTATAAGGATTTTAAATAGTTTTTATAAAATTTTGGCGATTTTTAAGGTAAAATAATTTTATCCTATAGAATTTGGGAGAATAATATTTAAAATAGCGAATCTCGTTTTTGGAAAAAACATGGAAAATTAGCTCATGAGTGAAATTTAGCCCCTAAAATCATCCATGCTCTCATCTCCCGACTTCAATTTTCTTGATTGCAAATCAGGGATGTGCTAATCCCGCTCCACGTGTCCTCCTCGATGGATGGATAAGGTTCCTTTGTCTCTCATCTCTTCGGGACTTCCTCTCATCTTTTCTCTGAAGGGTTCCTCCTTTGAAATACGTGACTCTCTGCCACGTGCCTTCTTGATATAACGGCCTAGATTTTCTTCGCTCTTTGTGGCCTGACGAAGACTATTGTTTGTTCCCAGCAAACCTTTCGAGGTTCCTGCTTCCGAACTTCTCAATATTCTACCACCTATATCCTCTTTGACGATGGATGATTTCTCCGTCTTTGGGACTTTGGAAAGTCTTCGAATCCTTTTCACACTTTACGCAATTTATCCTTTCGAGACTTAGGCTATTCTCGAAAGTCCTATCTGCACTCCTTGAAGAAATCTGCACAACTCTCCTGTGACTTTGCTCGGCTTGAAAACCTTCACGGTTCCAAGTTCCTTTGAGATTTCCTCATGCCCTCCTGGTAGTTTCTCGCTCGGATTTCTGAGCTTATAAGGTGAACTCACAATGCCTTATGTGCACTCCTTGCGCTTGGCTCATTTATTCGATGACTTCTCCCTCTTCCTAATGAAAAGGTTTAAGGCATCTCCTTTCCTTTGTCGACACACTTCTTGCAAATACTTCCTTCACCAGAATTTTCATCAATTCTGGGATTCTCCAACACCTTCACTCATGTTGCTCTTTTGTATTCTCACACTAAATCGATGCCCTCCTTGAAAAGTTTTCCATAGTGTTCAGTAACTCTGGGTTGTGCTTCTCCCCACATAGTCTTTCTTTTCAAGGGACTTAACCACCTTGCAATTTCTCCCTGAGTCTGTAAATTAATCTGGTGTGCCCTCCTGGAAACTTCTCTTCTGACTCCACTGAGTTCAAACACGCACTCCTTACATTGGCTTACAGAGTTTTGAATCTTTGTCACTCACTCCTTACACTTAGCCTAGAGAACCAGACTTAACTCAACACACTCTCGGATAGAAAACAATATCCCTATCCCTACAAAATATTTCTAACATTCATCTACAATTTAAAAACATGCAAATGACATTCATAACACAACATCCATTACACAGAAACGTATAACAGGAAAAACTGTCATTTTTTATTAATGGTGGAATGCCAAATTACAATGGTAGAGTCTGAACTACAACTGAGTATCAACTCTCTGTATTTCTCCCTATAACCCAGCCAACCTCTTCTTGGAAATGATGCAAACATTTATACAAGAGGGTCTCTATGAGATTCCCTCACAAGCTACCTTAGTGGTGTCAAATCACCATCCCTAATGCCTCTCGAAAGGGAAAATTACAATGATGGCTATCTGCTCCAAATCGGATGCAGATCCATTCTTCCTTCAGCCTATTAATGGAGACCTCATCTCCAACTTGTGTGAAAGCACAACTTGTCTTTTCCAACTTGTATTCAATTAATGCCCAAATCACACCATTGATTCTCAAGGAAAAAAATGAGAGGGTGAGGCATCTCCTTCCTTGAATGCGCACCATGCGTGTTAATTAGCTGGTGTGTGCTAAGGTGGAGTGATTCTCCTGCATCATACTCCACAGTGGAAAAAATCATGATCTCCTTCTCATGAGCTTTCCAACGTGGCTGAAATCAACCTGGATCCCAAACTTTCTCCTAGAGTTGTCTCTCGTCTCCTCTTCTCCACTGCTTCTTCTCCTGCATGTTCCCCTCTGCTCGTGCAAGTTTCTTTTTGCCCAGATTCATCGTGTTGGTCGATTCTTCTGCCAACTCCAACATCAAGTTCCTCACCTCTTTGATCACCTCGTCTAGCTTCTCTATCGCCTAGTTCTTTTGTTCCAGACTAGCTCGCTGCACTCTCTCCTTGTCAAAGGGAAAATCACACTGACTTCCCAAGACATCTTCTTCCTTTGTGGTCCTAGATTTCCACTCTATTGTAGTATTTACCCCTATAGGCTCCTCATCACTGAATTGTTGCTCATCTACCCCTTCTCCTGATAGATTCGCTCCTGCCAGTCATTCGGTTGTTCCCATCCCATCTTCCTCCAGTTGTGACTCGTGTTGGTGTATCTCCTCTGGCATGGATATTTCTCGATAGCCACCTTCTGGTTCTGGATTTCCCAACCAATACTCGAGTGCATTTAACTCCAATTACCACTGAGTGAATAACTCAATTGGGCGTTCTCCTTCTGTTGGGATAGACATCCGTATTTGTTCCTTCACAAAAGTCTCAGCTTGTTTTCCTCCTGCTGCCTCTGCAACATCTATTCTATCCTCTCCCTAACCGCTTGGTAGAAATATCTCAACTCCTCCAATGATCAGAACAATCCTCTGATCCTCCTTATCTGTGACATAAGTTTGTAACCTCTCATCAACTTCATTCACACGGCTCACAGTTTCGCATGAATCTCCATCTGAGTGAGATCTCTATGCTACCTCCTCTTCATATGTAAATGAACTCTCAGTTGAGCTCATCTCTTCTCCCTTTCCCACCTGAAAATATGGGATGTCTCCTCTGCCCACCTGGAAAGTTATGATATCCACCTATCCCTTCTCATTTCCCACCTAGAAATCTATGAGACCCTTGCCAGATCTCTTTCCCTTATGATTGAGGTTTTCAGCATGCCTCGGCCACCTCTTAACATTTGTTGCTACCTCCTGGCCAACAAATTATGAATAGGTCATTTGGTCGTTCTCTTCAAAGGCCATTCATACCTAAAATTTACCTTTGATTCCTGTTGCATATTGAATGCTAGCTCCTCCATCTACACTCAGATTTCACTAAGCTCCTTGTCCATCTCCTCCTTTCTCTTCTGAAAATGGACTTCTCCTCGACCATGCTTATGAACGTCAATGGACATCTTGATTTGTCTACAACCCATCTAGTTTTTTACCATATGTTGCATGTCTTGCAACAACTCCAACAGAGAATCGCACTCTGTCTCCCTGGCTTACAGAAATCAATCCTACATCATCTCCTTCGTCTCTTTCTTCACCTACTTCCTACATGAAAAATCAATCTCTAATACCACTCTGTTGGTATCATAATATCTCTTTCATGTCCCTTCTTCCACACTCTGCAGAAGAAATCAATCTCTAATACCACTCTGTTGCAGAACCCACCCATTCCTTCGAGGTTGTGCGACCTCCTGGTCTAGGATCGTTCAAGTCGTCAAACTGAATGGTTCATCGGGCTCCTGATGGAACCAATTTCAACTTGACACATGCCCACTTTACTTCCTCAACACCCATGATGTGGAACCTGTGGACCTTCTGCCTACACTTTTATCTCTTGCGCCAATGATGCTACCTCTCTGTGTTAGGCTTCCTTTCTGATGTGACCATAGACTACAACCGTGGGTCCAACTTCCTTCCTGACCCTGTACTTTGGGACTTTCGCAAGCTACTTCCTCCTTTCCCTGATTTCCGAATCGGCGAATACTCCAGGACCAAATCTACGGTCCACGCTCCTCTTGCGATCAATGGTTGTGATCAATTTGTGAGTTCATAATTCGCGAGTCCTCTCATCTCCCAACTCCACTTTTCTCGATTGAGAATCAGCGATGTGTTGATCCTGCTCCATGTGTTCTCCTCGATGGACAACTAATATTCCTCTGGTTCTCAGCTCTTTGGGACTTCCTCTCATCTTTTCTATGAAGGGTTCCTCCTTCAAAATACGCAACTCTCTTCCACATGCCTTCCTGATATAATGGCCTGGATTTTCTTCACTCTTTGTGGCCTCACAAAGACTCTTGTTTGTCCTCGGAAAACCTTTCTAAGTTCCTGCTTCCGAACTTCTTGATATTCTTCCACTTGTCTCCTCTTCGACGATGGATGATTTATCCATCTTCGAGACTTCGACAATTCCTCGACTGCTTTTCACACTTAGAGAAATTTCTCCTTTTGAGACTTAGGTTGTTCTCGAAACTCTTATCTGCACTCCTTGCAGAAATCTGTGCAACTCTCCTACGACTTTGCTTGTCTTGAAAACCTCCACGGTTCTAATTTCCTTTGCAAGTTCCTCGTGCCCTCCTGGAAGTTTCTCGCTCAGCTTTCTGATCTTATAATGTGAGATCACAACACCTTAGGTGCACTCCTTGCGCTTGGCTTATTTCTTCAACGACTTCTCCCTCTGCCTAATGGAAAGGTTTAAGGCATCTCCTTTTCTTTGTCGACACACTTCTTTCAAAGCCTTCCTTCACTAGAATGTTCAGCAATTCTAGGATTCTCCAACACCTTCAGTTGTGTTGCTCTTGTATATGCTCACATTAACTCGATGTCCTCCTGACATATTTTTCCAGAGTGTTCAGTAACTCTGGGTTGTGCTTCTCCCCACATAGTCTTTCTTTTCAAGGGACTTAACCACCTTGAAATTTCTCCCTGAGTCTATAAATTAATCTAGTGTTCCCTCCTGGCAACTTCTTTTCTGACTCCACTGAGTTCAGACACACACTCCTTATATCATCTTACAGAGTTTCCAATATATGTTGCGCACTCCTTGCACTTAGCCTAGAGAACCAGACTTAACTCAACACACTCTCGGATAGAAAACAATATCCCTATCCCTGCAGACGATTTCTAACATTCATATACAATTTACAAACATGAAAATGACATTCATAACACAATATCCATTACACAGAAATGTAGAACATGAAAAGCTATCATTTTCTATTAATGGTGGAATTCCAAATTACAATGGTAGAGTCCGCACTACCACCGAGTCTCAGCTCTTTGTATCTCTCCCTATAAGTCGGCCAACCTATTTTTGGAAATAATACAAATATTTATACAAGAGGGGTTCTATGAGCTTCAATCGCAAGCTACCTTAGTGGTGTCAAATCACTAGCCCTAATGCCTTTCGAAAGGGAAAATTACAATGATGGCTATCTTCTCTAAATCATATGAAAATCCATTTTGTCATCAACCTATTAATGGTGACCTCATCTCCAACTTGTGTGAAAGAAAAACATGGCTTTTCCATCTTGTCTTCAATTAATTCCTGGATCATGCCTTGGATTCTTGGGGGAAAAAATGAGAGGGTGGCACCTCTCCTTCCTTGAATGTGCACCACACATGTTAATTAGTTGGTGTGTGCTGAGGTGGACTGATGATCCTGCATCACACTCCTCATATCTGCCTCTACGGGATTACAGAAATTTATATACATTTACACAGGAAACTAATTATTAAATGCAATCTCATCCATATTCTAACTTGTTCTTATTGGTTACAACCAACGATGGATTATAGGATCTGAAATCCTAATCCTAGAGGAATTCGTTGTCACCATTTTCCAACAGTATCCACTGATGTCATCTTCCTTGTAGCGAATGAATTTTTTTTATTTATGAATCCTTCTCACCCACTTACTCAACTTTTACATCGACCACAATAACTTCCATGATATCTACCTTGAACTTGGTAACTTATGTCATCTATTCTTCTTAGGTAGCCAAGTAGTTTTACTATGTTTTCTCTGTGTTATACACTATTTAACAATTAGGTTTATTCTTACCATTCTGTTGGTATTTTGCAGTGTTGTGTGTCGATTCTTCACATATGACACACCATTTAGGTTTGGAATTTTTTAAACTATGAATGAAATATTTTGTTGTATCGTTTGTTATGATTTATCAAATTTCATAATAATATATAATTTGGACTATTTTAACATCAATATATTTGTCGTTTAATTTCCAATGTTTACAATAATATTTTGTATGCCCTTCATTCACAACAAAAGTGCACCACAAATCACTTCTTGTTAGAGAAATATCTTCCGATAAATTTGCATCATTTCAATATTTTATTCAAGTTTCTTATCTAATGAAGATGTAGTTCAACCAACATCATATTCAATCTACTAGAATTTTTTAAGGACATATTCATAGGTCTATATCTCATGCATTCTTAGTGGTGCAGTATATGGAATCTATCTATGGAGATCCTTAAATAATTTGTCATATTCTCATACCGACTCCCCCATCAATTGTTTCATTTATTTGAGTTTTTGAGATACCAAATATTTATTATATAGTGTCTTAAAAAAGGGGGAAAAAAATCTCTTGATTTCTTCTTTTATTCTAGTTTAATTGTTAGTGAGGTTCATGAACCAAGTTAAGACAATTTTTATTAATTCCCTAGAAAATTGTGCCATTTTGTTTTGCACCCAAAGTTTTGGGTAAATATCTTACACACACACAAATGAAGTTGTGCATGCTCATTCCATTTTTTTTTGCACTCAAGAAACTATGAGAGGGGAATAGGAGGCACACGTGCCATATCAATTTTTGTTAATTTGCATCAGTTCATGTTCTGCAAATGAGGGTTGGTCTAAGTTTTATCATGTGCACTAGAAATTAAGAAGAGAACACATGCATGCCTAAATCAAGAAAAGAATGTTCGAGAAATATTCTCGAATGATTACTACAGAAAGAATGAGGGATTGTCATGATTCCAAAGAGGAAATGTGGAATGCATGTGGGTGATATAAGCATGAAGGACTGGATGCTAGCTGAGTGAGTGGGTAAGAAATTAAAGTGACTGAGCACCATAGCATAGAAGGATATAAATTGAAGAAATGAAAACAAAAGTAGAGTTAGTTAGTTGTCCAATTGACAAGTTGTCTAGTTAGCTAGCTTGTTTGTCAGTGGGTGGTTGTTGTATGGGTACTATTGAGCTTGATCTGAGCATATATTTGGTAATTTCCCTGGTTGTAAGTCTGATTCTATCAAATTTACAGAGTCTAGACAAAGTGCATGGCATGATGTAATGTAACAATGAGGAATTGCATAAGAGGGAAAGACTTTATTGTTGTCAATGTATGAACTGCTAAATGTATGTTTGGTGACAAAATGAAGATAATAAAGATATATTAATTCTGTTCTTATGGTGTGTTACTTATGTGTCAATGGAATGTGTGTATTGTTGTTTATTACTATCAATTGTTAAGTAGTGTTCAATCGATTGTCTGAATTCCCACCCAGATGAAATTTTGTCCAATTAGTCTTTCATCATCATCGACACAAGACCATATGGCCTTTGTGGTACTCACGGTGTCTCGACTAAGACCTTCTATAGTATTTTGAATGAGGATTCCTTGAGTTTTTTTTTGTTCAATCTTTGTAAAAACCCTGAGTCTTAAACCCCCTAGCATTAGGAAGGATTTGTGCAAGTGAGAATGAGCCAACAAATGGTTATGTTTTTGAGACCTCAAAGTATTGTATTGAATGATGAAGGCATAGAATTAGGTGGTATCCATATAGGGAGGGAAATCAAGATTGGTCGACTACAAAGGAACATGAGTTTTCTCGGAGGGAGACTAAAGGTTTGAATGTCATTGTGGAATGATGGGAAGATAGATATATCTACACTGATATGCATGAAATAGTCTTTGTTGAATTTTGTTGTCTATTGTATGAATGGATGAAAAGATAGAATACCACTAATACTACTTTGAGAACACTATATCCGATAGATTAGAATCAAGTCATGGTTTCTAGGATGAAGGTATTGTATAACAAGTGGACCCGGGCCATTAAGTTTTGGTTTTCTCAAGTGAAGGAGGGGTATATAATTGAATTTGTTGTGGAGTGCACTAATTATTTCAGTGAAGATGAAAGGAAGTTCATGGAAGTTCCTATAAGAAGATTGTTGGAAGAAATCCCACTTTGGATAAAGATGATGTTCATGGAGAAAAGGGTTGATGCACATGGTGCCTGATAGGGTGGTTGAGTATATTTTCCTAGCATTGGGGGGTGAAAAGATGGGGGGGAAGTGAAAGAGGTGATGGATCCATTAAGGAGGATCCAAAAGTTGTTAGAATGAGGTCGGGAATGGGATGGAACTATAATAGTAGAAGAGAGAAATATCCAAGAGATACCCAAGAGGAGTTGAGTCAAGAAGGAAAGAGAAATAAAGAAGTGGGGGGACTTTTGCAAGGAGTGCATGATGAGGGGTTGGGACTAGGATGAAGAGGAAGGAGAACTTACCAGAAGGAAGTGTGGAAGAGTTTTTTATGTTATAGAGGATCATAGATGAAGATAGGCCTGTGAAGAGGTATGATGTTAAGAGTAGGGTATATAGTGAATATATTGGTAGTATTATTACAAGTGGGCTGAAATATGAAGTCCAAACCCCTTTGATTTTTCATAGTACAAAAAAATTGGAGGAAGTTGTAGTGAAAATTAGAGGTGCAGGAGAAGGAGAGGAATATAGAGGATCCCCTAGTGGTGGGGGAGAATAATTGGCAATAGTGGATGGTCTTGCACAACTACTGGTAGGAAACTCTCTAGGTCACCTCACAAGAAATGTTAGAATAAGATGGAATTACTCCCTCTTTGAACCACCCGCCTTGCCCATTTGCAATGAATAATAAAGAACAACAGATAGGGAGGTGATTGAACTAGGAGAAACAAATAAGAAAAGTGACAAGTGAGGAAGAAGAAAAATTCAATGCCACTTCACTAGTAAGAGCATCGGTAGTGATATCCCTGACACCCAATAGTCAAGTAGGAGGACATAGTTTGATATTGAATATGGTGAATAGGATAGTAACCTGAGGTTTCCTACATTCCATGGGACATGTAGAGATGATGTAGAGCATCATTGGTTCACATGTGAAATGATATTGTCTATGAAGAGGATCATAGATGGGGAAACAAAGATTACGTAGTTGGAGACCATGTCCAGGGGAAAATACTTGACGTGCTACATGAAGTATAAGGCCACTGTGTTAGTGGTATAATAAAGGTCCCTAACTGATATCAATAGAGATCTACTTAAGGAATTTCATTAACATAAGTCATAATCTTGGTGCATTATAGAGATTAAAGAGATTAATCATAAGAAGGGAGAAACCATTTAGGATTATTACCAACGATTCCAATTTTATTGGATAGGTTGACCTTCCAGATCGAGCACATGTAGCATAGAGAATGGTTCATTGTAGGGTTACTTATCCATATCTAATTTTTTCTCACCCAATAGAAGGTGACAATGAATGTAGAAGTAGTAGAATTCGCAATGTGCTTCGAGGATACGCTAAGAGGACGAGAGACAATAGTAGGGTTGGAGAAGGTCCAATAACACCTAGCTAACTTGACGATGCAATTACAAGATACAATAAAATCATAAGTCGTGCACAAGCACATATGGTGTACCACGTGTGAGTTTGAAGGGAATAACAGAGATGAGTGTCCTATACTTGGTATCTATGTCGCGATGAGATATTTAAGTCCATTCCTAGTTAGGCCACAAAACAAATGGTGTGAAATTTGTAGACAATGGGGCCATGTACCACCCCACTTCCCAATGTTGGAGAAATAACAAAAGAAAAATCATACTCCATTCTCTGAATTGTGTAAGTCTGTGGGACATGATCTCAAGAACCGTCAGTCAATCTAGTTGATGTATGACCATATCCATGATGTATTCTTGATATAAAAGGAACAGAAGGGTGGTGATTGTGGTGGTTCAAAGAGAGGTGGATATCAAAGAGGTCCCTGAGGTGGATATGGATGGGGTCGTGGATGTGGATATGGAGGAGGGGAAGGCAAACCTCCCACTTCCTTTAACTATGTAGAGATTGACCATGCATCAAGGTTTTTTATGAAACTACACTCTCAGTGGGTACTCTTACAATCCATAACATGTTACAAAGGATTTTCTCGACCTATTGAAGAAGTGGGAAGTGAAGAAGGAACATTGCAATATGGTACATATGAATCCATGCAGAAATAAGAAGAAGGATGAGGAAGTGGATTTATGGTTGATAACCCACGGAGGAGAAAATATAGGAATGGACTTCAAGCATGGTGAAATATCAGGTCAAAGGTCATAGGGGAAGATAAGGAAGGTAGTACAACCCCCTCTTAAGTTTAATGTTGCTCAGTAGAAGAAGTTTCTATGCGATGTGCAGAGGGCCCTCGAAGAAAGAAGAGAACGAGAGGAGCTACATCGTGTGACACAAAGGTCACTTTAGGAGGCACAGATTCATGAATAAGTCCAATGAGAGGCATATAGGTTGTTGGAAGAGTCTTGTGCTTGGGAAGAACTATAACACGTGACCTATAATTTGTTGGAGGAATCTCATGTGCACGAAGAAATACAACACGCAACGCAGAGGTCATTAAAAGAAGAGAGTGGACAAGAGGAGATGTGACACATTGAACAAATAGTGATTGAGGAATAGGTGCATGAGAAGTTGAAGCACGTGCTGCATTAAGAAGCACTGCATGAGTTGGGTCACGAAGAAGACACTAGGGAGAAAGTAAGTAATGTCTTCCATTGTTGTTTGAGATTGTTAAATGATCTCGATGCTATGAAACAATTGATGCAGATGATAGAAACTTGCATGGGGGGGAAAGGGGTGAAGAGAGATATATCAACCCCCCTTCCATAAAGGGATATTCTCTAGGTAAATAAGCATAAGCTCACATGTGGAGAGTTCAAGATGATATCTAAACTTGGTAGGTATGAAATTGATGGGTTCATGTTGGATCTAGGTTTCAACGTGAACATCATGCCAAAGAAGTCTTGGGAATTTATGGGTAAACCATGTTTGGTTTGGTCGCCCATTCAACTGTAGTTATAAAATTAGTAAAATATATACCCCATAGGCCGATTGGAACAATTTGAGGTGAAGATAGAAAGGCTGAAGATGAAGGCTAATTTTGAATTCATAGAGATTATGGATGACTATGATCCCTAGCCTGTACTACTTGGCATTGATTGGGCATTCGATAAAAATGTGATGTTGAATTTGAAGAAGAGGAAGATGTCATTTGAGATGGAAATCCTATGCATGATCGCACCACGAGATCCTATTGAAGGGGACAAATACAATCAGCTAGTGGATGAGGATGTGCGGAGCTCAGTTATTAAACATATCTAGAAAATCATGAGGCACAGGGAAGGTTATTTCAATTTCAGTATGGATAGAGAGATAAGTTGGTGGAGCATGAATTCCTATGATATTGATTTGGATGATGCAATGGAAAGGTGGAAAAGAAAGTGTTACGAAGTCTTTATAAGGAGATCTGCATGTATCACCATTGAGGTGTGCGAGGAAGAATTTGGATCCTACTAATTTGATGGGTTGGATCTGGTGGATATGTTTATTACCTAGATGAAGTGCATTCTCGAACACCACTGGTTTCATACTCTTGGTACAATACTCATAGGGATACCTACACAATGGTGGGTAGTGCATCAAGAAATTCACCGCGAATGGGAAATCATGGAAGAGATGATGAGGGAAAATTTTAGACCATATGTAGATAATAGTCGATACACGTGTTATTGTGAAATATTATGGATATCCAAGGAGAGAAATGGAGTTCACATCTAATATTTGAACGCCCAATGTGCACAACCGATAAATCACTCTATACCCTCAGTCCCCCTGTTCTCTACTTGGCCAAGTAGGGAGTCGCTTATTTGAAGGATGGAAACTACTACTCCATCTATGGTAAATGAAGGAACGTTCATTATTTATATCTTCCCCAACCTCATTGAGAAAATATAAGAGCTGGGCATGAGTGAAAATGAATTGGTTAATCAATGGATACTACCAAAACTGGTCAAGCCCATACCAGTGCCTCCATGGAAAAAGATGACTGCTTGGGCACATATGAGAAAACGTTGTGACCCGCTAGGGGTCACCGGGAAAAAATAATCTAGGGTGGACTATTGTAGGGTTGCGCAAGAAGCATGCACAACGCCAATGGAGAATAAGGAATGGCACATGTACGATTCCTTCTAAGTCATCATTATTTGGGAATGTTCAGCGACAAAAAAGACTGGTAATAATAATGATTGATATGAAAGTCAGTTACACCACATCAAGTTCATTAATTTTTTGGAAAAGAAGGCCATTAATGTTACTAAAAGGAGGATGATTTGCTCGATTTAGAATAAATATGAAGTTAAAATCGATGGCTGGTGAAAATATTGACATTAACATGACTATGAGTACTAATCAACACCCAACACAATTGTTTTGATGGTTTGATGAAAGATGGTACCACCCATCTCAAGGAAAGGATTGGATTGTAAATCCATGTTCACAAAATAGCAGGTTCCATTATAGCTTCATTATCTTAAGGATGAGTGGAGTTTCCTTCCCCTTAATTCTTCCCTGAATTCTAAAAGTTCTCTTTCATGCTCATCCTAGCAAGTTGTTGGCAGATAAGTGTGCATAACATTGTTACCTATTCAACGATTGAATTCTCTTCTCCTATTGAATTCATAACTATTCATAAAAATGGCATCCTCAAGAAAACCCTAAGAATGACCAAAGTTTAAGTCCATGAAGGAACAATCCCTTCCTAATCTCATATTACCATGTGATGTACAGTTTGAAGGGTCGATGTTTGGGAAGGTTTCTTTGCTAAAATGTATCGACTATAACATCAGGGACTCAAATAAGTTACCGAAGTTGCACCTTGATAGGTATATATAAGTTGTCCAAAAATAAGATGGTACAAAGCATTTAGTGAATTAAGAATGGACGAAACCTTTACAGAAATATAGCATTATTTCATTGCTCAAGTGTCCACACTTCGTTTGTTCCCTAGTTGTTCAGGAATGCATCTATTTCCTCCTCACATGAGTGCATGGGGGGTACCTATGGTTAGATCATCCCTATCTTATTGACGATAAAATTATGCACATGATTTATGGACTTCCCACTTCCGACAAAGATCTGACGAGTTATCTGAAAGAAAAGGATGCAGCTCGGGAGGAGGTCTATTCTAGATTTGGCACAAGTAGAAGAAAGTGAGTGGTTGTAATCCTATAAATTAATAATCCAACTATCTGGTTTACAAAACAACTACTTGTATAGAATCTCATCCGAAAGTGTCGAAAAGAGGAATGCACTCTAGGAGTGGTCCTCATAATACAATGTTATGTTAAAGGGATTCAAATGGCTCGGGAACATTACTTTCTAAATGAGTTCATCATTGACTTTATTAATGCTCATGATTGGGGAAAATAATTAAATTATAGTTGGGTCATCCTTTTATTGGGTATGGTGTTATGGAAACCAAAACCAAGATCTGAAGAAGACCTATAAGGTTCCCCCTCAGTCATTTCTCGGTGGTTCCTGATTCTCTAGCATTCCAAGGATCACTTGGTCTAGGAAACAATTGACAAATACTTCAGCCAGTGGCTTACAAAATTAATTGTGTCATCAAATGAGATAGTTGGCATCCTGACATGAATTTTTGACATGTATGCTAATTATCTTGAATTTAAATGTGATTTCCTTAATGTTTTCATATCTCCCCACACAACAATAGACAATATGAAAGTCAAGCTCCCCTTCTGGATTACAAAACATTACATCTTGGTGGGTGTTGAGGAATGTTCCAATGATTACCATCCTCCCTTCTCATAGGTTTAAGATGAGTTTGAATTTAGAAATAAGAAACCCCAAGAATGGAAGTGGGCTACAACCACTACCCTATACCAAGACAAGGATTCCATGTCCAACGAATGTGAGTCTCCCCTTTCAAATGAATGCAACCAGAACGCCAATGAGTAGGGAATAGACACTGAATCTATCTGAGAAAGAAAGAGGCCTTCTAAAACTCAATTCCAACCCCTTGTTAACCTTGACACTAGCGCAGAAGATGATGTTTGTCCCTCCCTACATGTGACCCAAATTTTCAAACAGGTATCAACAACCTTAGCCTGGACAAAGGTCCGACTTGGTTTTTTTAGATGCAGAAAAAACACTACCATGAATCCAATAGATATTGGCTCCCCAAGTTCCAACAAAAAAATCACTAGACTAGTGAAGGATATCTATGCTCAACTGGCCAAACAACAAGCTTTCCAAAATGATATGGTGTATAAGGTGGACATGCTAGGCCAACAAATTTCTCTACAATCACTATCGTATTATCTGTCCCTATAACCCCAATCCATCGAAGCTATAAGATTGAGCCAACAAAGAGTGTTCAGTGTCATCCTGCTCACCATGATACCCTCTAATTCAACAAGGAAAGAATTGGACCTTTCCCATGTCCCTACTACAGAGATAAAGGGTTTCATCACTACTATGATCTACGAACTCAAGGAGAGGAATCAACATCTCACGTAAGAGCATACCCAAATTTTCACCCAGCTTGACCAGGAAGTCTCCAACCATGCTGAAACTAAATCTTGATTGCACCAAGAATCTAATGCATGCTGAGAAGTTGAGGCTACTCAAAAATACCTCTAGTAATTGCATATTGTTGAGGTGGCTACGCATAAGAAAACCAAGAGTCAGTGTGGTGCCACTCTAGAAATCCACGCTGAAGTATATACTTACCTAGACGAAGCTTATGTCCAAGTTTTTCCTCCCGCATAGGTCCAACCCAAGATTCCAGCACCTCAAAAACTTCAGATTATTATTGAGCGGATGCATCTCCTGGAATATTAGAATACCAAACTCCACATGTGGATTCAAGAATTAGTTTGAGAGGAGACAGAGTTGTAGAAACAGGTTGCAACCACTGAAGAAGTTGTCTAGGATGGCCTCAATAAGTGGCATGAATTTTCAAGGGCGGTAGTCTGCAGTTTCACTTTATGGAACCACTTACAAAATCCCCCATAATTTACTATTATGAATGATAGAGTGTGCAAGGACAAGGCTGAGGTCGCACAAAAAAAGCGTACCTTGGCTTCCTTACCTCCAAGAGACCATGTAGTTACGATGAAAACTAATGCATCAAAGAAAAAAGACGCCATTGCAACTCTGGATGAGTAGCAGAGTATATCATATCTCATCACTTATGTGGCTGATAAGGCCTTGATATTTTACACCCAACTAATATCTACAAAACCCTTGACTGCGAAAATGAATGCAACGGACCTGATATCGCCTGAGTTCTCAACAACCATTGTCGATGCAGTTTTTTAGCTCACCCAGGAAATCCAAGGCACCCTTAGTGAACCTGAACACCAATTCAAGGAGTTCATGAAATAACTCAAGAACACAGCTCCATCTGTGGCATCAATCATTCCCTGAGGAAGCTGGCTTGAGGATAAGCCAAGTAATAGTGGTGGGGGCATGTTGGCACCCAATTGTTTAGGTAAATATCGTGTGTGCACACAAATGAAGTTATACTCTCTCATTCCAGTTTTTTGCACACTCCAACATCTGTGTGTCAGGTAACATGAGGCATGCATGCCCGATCAATTTTTGTTAATGCGTGTTAGTTCGAGTTCTTCCAATGCATGTCGGTCTATGTTTTGTGATGCACACTAGAAATGTTGGAATGTATGCAGGTGAAAGAAGCATGCAAAACTAGCTTTCAGCTGAGCGAGTGGAGAAGACATGAAAGTGAATGAGTGCCAAAGTAGAGAAGGATATAAAAGGAAGAAACGAAAATTGAAGAAAAGTTAGTTAGTTGGGGAATTGGCAAGTTGGCAAGTTTGATAGTTATCTAGCTTGTTGGTCAATGGGTTATTGTTGTATGGGTGTTATTGACATCACTGTAAGCATATATTTTTTAATTTCCCTGGTTGTAAATCTAAGTCTGTCACATTTACAGAGTTTAAACAAAGCACATGGAACGATGTAATGTAACAATGAGGAATTGCATAAGAGAGAAAGAATTTGTCGTTATCAATGTATGAACTTCTTAATATTTTTTTGTGGTGACAAAATGACAATAATAAAGTTGTAGTAATTCTGGTCTTATGGTGTGTTACTTGTGTGTCAATGGAATGTGTGTATTGTTGTTGGTTACTTTCAATGTTTAAGTAGTTTTCAATGGATTGTTTGAATGTCCACCCAGATGAAATTTTGTCCAATTAGACCTTCATCATCACCGACAAAAGACTAGATTGTCTCTATGATCCTCATGGCATCTCATGTGAGACCTTCTTCAGTCTTTGGCTGAGGATTGATATATCGATGCCTTGGGGTTTTGTTGGTCAATATCTAGACAAACCCTGGGTCTTAAACCCCCCATCATTAGGAAGGACGCTCACAAGTGCGACTGAGCCAACATTTGTTTTGTTTCATCAATTAATACCATGGAATCCTATAATTTTTCACAAATAAACCAATTTCTTCTTGGGTCTTCATCTCCTTCGTATAGTGAGAGGTGGTAGAATGCCATTTTGGTGGTTATCTAGGGTTTTGGTGGTTATGGTGGAGGCATTAATGGTCTTGAATATTTTAATTATTTTACTAGGTTCTTTGACTGAATGTACAAGAGGTTACACATACTAATAGATGATGAAATTACAGACACATATATATATATATATATGAAACACTACTAGATATTAACCTACACATGCTAAAAAAAATCATTTTCATTATGTTAATACATCCAAACACTTGACATACTAATTTTTAGGTTTGTTGACTTTATTAATTTAAAAAATACATAAAACAATCTTGTTTATTTGGAAAAATATCCTTCCATTAGTATTCCTTATCTCCTACATGTATACCAATTTTAATATATTGATTCCATCATGTAGGTATCCTCTTCATGTATACCAATTTTTATATATTGATTCCATCATCTAGGTAATCAAATGTTGCACCAACACGTACATTTACATTATACTCTCCATAAAAATAAAATGTTAACGTTAGAAAAAAAAATGATATAGTTATTAATAATTTCCATATATATTGGGAAAAGTTATTCAAATTTCTAGGTTTCATATTCTTACCCAAAATATAGATCCATTATGTAGATATCTCAAAATATTTGTGCATGTCCAAGAAATTTATATTGATTCCATGCTCAATCGTAGGTATGAGATTTCTTTATAATATTATGCACTTCCATCTCTTCGAGGTTTTTTCTCACTACCTTTGATCTTCTCCTACTTGGCTTTAGGAGATTTGTGGTAGATATTATTTCCTATTTAGAGCCGCACACTTTAAGATCATCTGTACCTTATAAAAATCATATATATGTTGTGTTTTTATTTAGTAAACTTTCGATGCTTGCAACTTATATTTTTGTAATCTTCTCTCTTTATGTTCAGGGTGCATAGATGTGCTTTATCTAACATGGAACTTGGATTGAAGAAACATTTCATCTTCTCCTCCTTAGCTTTGGGAGGTTTGTGATAGATATTATTTCCTATTTAGAGCCTCGGACTTTAAGATCATCTACACCTTATGAAAATCATATGTATGTTGTGTTTCTCTTTTCATTATAAATTTAATTATGATAAAAATAGATATATTATACTATATCTAACTCTATTTAAAATATTTATTATATCACTAATTACATTAATAAAAATAGAAACATCAATTTATAAATTTTCATATAAAGCACTTAACCCATACTACAAATTCATTTATAAATTTCCATATAAAACACTTAACCCATACTACAAATTCATTATAATATATTACCAATTTACCTCACACTCTAAAAGATAGTGCTTTTCCATTTTTATTTAGTAAACTTTCTATGCGTGCAACTTATATTTTTATAATCTTCCATGTTCACGTTTCCCTTTCTCTTTATGTTATATTTTTTTAAACATCGTTCAATGTTACATCCTTGTATCAATTTTCTTTTTAGGTATGCTTTATGTACACATATTTGCAAAGTTGGACATTAATATCACCTATTGACAATTACCTATTGACACGGATGGATAGTCAGTCTGACCATCCCATGCTCTGAATATGATAGACTATGAGCTGAATTTGCTTAAACACCTTGACCATCCCATGCTCTGAATATGATAGACTATCAGCTGAATTTGCTTAAACACCTTTGTATCACCGAGAGAATAAATTTCACAACATTGCCAAAAAAAAAAAAAAATTCACAACATTGTCTTGATGATAGCGGTTTTACTATTTAACATAGACAGTGAACGTTAAATAGTTACAAGGTACACCTGTTGGTAAATAAAATATAGGGATTTTAAAATTTGATTTATGTACATTGTCTTGATGATAGAGGTTTTACTATTTAACATAGACAGTGAACGTTAAATAGATACAAGGTACACCTGTTAGTAAATAAAATATAAGGATTTTAAAATTTGATTTATGTACAATTGTGGTTAAATAAAATATAATACATGACGTTGTGAAAAGATGATGTATATTAAGTTTAAAACAGATCCAATCATTCCATAAGGCGTAGCGCTGACACAGTCGGGTACGCAATATTGTCGTTCATTCAAACAATTTTGAATTCTTAAATATATGAAACCTCACAGTTCCATACTATCACAGTCGCTAACTTCTTGTTGGTGAACACAGAAAGGTTTACCGTTGGTAAAATATGAAAGGATTGATTGTAATTATGTGATTGTCATAATTAAAGGTGGTACAAATGTAAATTTAATACTGTAAAATGATAAAATGTTAATAGTAGAGTAAATTTGTAATTTCAATTAAGTTTGTTAATCATTTGAACTTAGTAATTAGATGTTAGACAATAATGTCTTAATCATATTAAGTAAATATTAAAAACGCTAAAAAATTATGAACATAAGATATCTTTCATTGATTTGGAAAGACTACTAAGAATATGCTAGAATCTTCAATTGATAACCATACAAAAATCATTAAATGTGACCATTGTCAATAGATATAAGCCTTTAGAGTAATTAACCTACTAACCTTTCGACTTAATTAACCTACTGTAAAAAAAATAAATTAAGTTTAATGGTGGACGTGGATGACGCTGGACATTTTTTAGGAGAGAATATATATCCCAAGGCAGTTGAAGAGGACCGCATTACTTGCCCGAAATCCATCATTCACTAAACGTATCTTGTCTGTAATGGCTAAAGAGACCAAGTAGCTGTGAAGCTCTTTTCCTTGTTTTCTGCCTGCATCCAAGATGCATCAATACCAGAAGTTTCTGAAACGAGCCTTCTTGAATAGCCTCTAACGCTACAGAAGGGCTGTCCGAGTACCGGCAAAGTGTCCATAAAATCGACACGGCAAATTCTGTTGCCAATTCCGAAACTCGCAGAATTTTCTCCGAAATAACAGGCACGGTAAAAGCATGGTCATATGCAGTGGATCGACCCTGGGCACAGTTGCAAAGCTGATCCAGCGCACCCAAACTCTTTTCGCAAACGCTTCTGTCTGCCTGAGGAAGTATCTCCAACAAAAGAGCAATAGCCCCGCCCTCTACCAGCTTCTCTCTCATAATTTCCTCTGCGGCTATGTAGTAGATGGTGGTAATTGTAGCCGCCTTCGCAGGTGTAAAAGTGAACGGCTCATCATTTCTAAGCAACTGAACCAATCCCTCTGCAAATCCCTCGGTTGCTCGCAGCTTTTCCGGGCACAG
>ML793611.1:355181-369624 GCA_009831015.1 Picea engelmannii
AAAAAAAAAAAAAAAAAAATCACAACTGTCTTGATGATAGCGGTTTTACTATTTAACATAGACAGTGAACGTTAAATAGATACAAGGTACACCTGTTGGTAAATAAAATATAGGGATTTTAAAATTTGATTTATGTACAATTGTGGTTAAATAAAATATAATACATGACGTTGTGGAAAGATGATGTATATTAAGTTTAAAACAGATCCAATCATTCCATAAGGCGTAGCGCTGACACAGTCGGGTACGCGATATTGTCGTTCATTCAAACAATTTTGAATTCTTAAATATATGAAACCTCACAGTTCCATACTATCACAGCCGCTAACTTCTTGTTGGTGAACACAGAAAGGTTTACCGCTGGTAAAATATGAAAGGATTGATTGTAATTATGTGGTTGTCGTGGTATAAATGTAAATTTAATACTGTAAAATGATAAAATGTTAATAGTGGAGTAAATTTGTAATTTTAATTAAGTTTATTAATCATTTGAATATGGCAATTAGATGATCAGAAAATAATGTTTAATAATGTTTAAGTAAATATTAAAAAAGCTAAAAAATTATTAACATGATATCTTTTTCATTAATTTAGAAAGACAACTAAGAATATACTAGAATCTTCAATTAATAACCATAGAAAGATGATTAAATGCGACTACTATTAAGCTTTTTGGCGAAATTAACCTACTAACCTACTGTAAAAAAAATTAGGTTTAATGGTGGACATGGATGACGCTGGACATTTTTCAGGAGAGAATATATATCCCAAGGCAGTTGAAGAGGACCGCATTACTTGCCCGAAATCCATCATTCACTAAACGTATCTTGTCTGTAATGGCTAAAGAGAGCAAGTAGCTGTGAAGCTCTTTTCCTCGTTTTCTGCCTACATCCAAGATGAATCAATACCAGAAGTTTCTGAAACGAGCCTTCTTGAATAGCCTCTAACGCTACAGAAGGGCTGTCCGAGTACCGGCAAAGTGTCCATAAAATCGACACGGCAAATTCTGTTGCCAATTCTGAAACTCGCAGAATTTTCTCCGAAATAACAGGCACGGTAAAAGCATGGTCATATGCAGTGGATCGACCCTGGGCACACTTGCAAAGCTGATCCAGCGCACCCAAACTCTTTTCGCAAACGCTTCTGTCTGCCTGAGGAAGTATCTCCAACAAAAGAGCAATAGCCCCGCCCTCTACCAGCTTCTCTCTGATAATTTCCTCTGCGGCTATGTAGTAGATGGTGGTAATTGTAGCCGCCTTCGCAGGTGTAAAAGTGAACGGCTCATCATTTCTAAGCAACTGAACCAATCCCTCTGCAAATCCCTCGGTTGCTCGCAGCTTTTCCGGGCACAGAGGGTCTGCAGCTACCAATTTTTGGAGGATCAAAATTGCATTCGTTTTTCCCTCGGGACTTCCCTCTACAAGAATTTGCGTTATGCAAAGAAGAGCCTCAGAAGAACTAGTAATCAATCGGCAGGTCTCTTCATCTATAGGGCTAATCATTACCAATGTTCCCAAGGCTTCCTCGCATACTTCCACATACTCTTTCAACTTCTCCATTGCCCCTTTACACTGACCAAAAAGTACGGACACTGCCAGCTTGATGGAGGCAATACCTTCTCTCTTTGTGTAACGTTGCTTGTCCAAAGCCGCTTTAAGCTTCTGCATGGCTTGTTTCAACTTCGGTCCAGTCTTGGACGAATTAATCTCTGCTAAAATGACATCGATGGCCTGCGCGGAATCCAGCATTCTTTCTACAGATCCGCTCGCAGGATTTCCCTGCTGCACGCACCAATGTTGAATACATCGGCGCAACAAGTGGTTCGGGATCAGTTCCCCATTGTCACGAAGGACCTTATTGGTGACGGGGCATTTAATATTGTTGCGTGAAGAAGAGGATCGGCTCAGCCAGACCTCAATGCTATGACGATCATAGGTGATGCCGGTAGACAAAACAACAGGGTCCTTCATCAAATCCAGGGATATCGGGCATCTGAACTGTTCAGGCACCTCGGCCTCCTTAATCTCACCCATACTACTTTACCAAATTCTGATATTTCTTCTTCTTGTATTTCTCCTCGGCTCCTTAATCTCTCGGCTCCTAGCTGTATGTCTTCTATTGAGCTAGGCTGCGAACGAATAATTATATAAGAGACATGGGAAAGGAGAAAAGAGGGTTTATGAATTTGACCTTCAGGAAACGATCTGCACAAAAACGTAGAGACTACGCCTCCGTAAAAATGGTATCAGCACGTCCATTTCAGAAGAGAGCTTGTGGAAGAGGGCAGGCTTGGCAGTAATGAAAATATGGAATGTTGCAGAGCATAGACTCGGTGTGCATGACCTAAATGCCTTATCGGGACATCAGTTAAACTCCATTTCGGGAATATCGCGTTTCAGAGGGATTCCAATTTCTAACATTGTCACAGTTGAAAGACAAAAGCAAGGTCAGAAGTCCAAAGCGATTCCAATTTACTAACATCGTCGCGTAATGACAAAACCCGTGTCAAAGTGATTTACAATTAGTTAACGGAAGAAGGATTTCCACACGCTTGCAGTTCCGCGAAGGAAAGTTCTCTGACATCATATGGGTTGTGTGAAGAATTCTATGATAAAGCATGATCGACTTATACCGTCAAAGTTTTTTTGGGACACTCAATATGACGTACATCAACCTCTAATGGTCAAAAGATTGGTGATTGGTGTATCGAATATACGATAAGGTGAAATTTCTATATGCATGTAAGCCAAATTTCTATGTACATTTAATAATGTAATAATGGGTATTTTTCATTAACTTAATTATTTAAATCTTTAAATCCAACAATTTATTATGTAATAATGTAATAATGGGTATTTTTCATTAACTTAATTATTTAAATTTTCAAATCCAACCATTTATTGTGAGATTTCAAGTTTAAAAAGTTAAAAAGTAGAATGCCTAAGGGTAAGTGCAAGTTAATGATGGTCTCTCTTGAAGGGTTAGTGGCAATTCAAACCTAGAAAACAACATATATTAATTTGAAGGGATTATTGAAAGATACTTTTATAATGAATTTGAATATAGTGTAAAAAAATGAAACATAAAAAATGAACTAACTTTCCAAATATACAACTTTTACATCGACCACAGTAACCTTCACGATATCTACCTTTAACTTGATAACTTATCTCATCTATTCTTCTTGGGTAACCTTAGTTTTACTATGTTTGCTATTTATTATACACTATTTAATAATTTGGTTTATTTTGCATTGTGTTAGTATTTTGCGATGTTGTGTGTCGATTCTTCACATATGACACACCATTTAGGTTTGGCAGTTTTTAAATTATGAATGATTTTTTTTTTTTATGGTTTGTTATGATTTGTCAAATTTCATAATAATATCTAATTTGGAATATTTTAACATTAGTAGTTTAATTTCCAATGTTTACAATAATATTTTGTATGCCTTTCATTCACAACAAAAGTGCACCACAATTCACTTCTTGTTAGGGAAATATTTTACGATAAATTTGCATCATTTCAAGGTTTTATTAAACTTTATTATCTAATCAAGGTGTAGTCTAGTCATCATTAGATTCAATCTACTAGAATTTTTTAAGGACATGTTCATAGGTCTATATCTCATGCATTCTTAGTCATCATCAGTTTCAATCTACTAGAATTTTTTAAGGATATGTTCATAGATCTGTATCTTATGCATTATTAGTGGTGCCATAATTATTTGGAAAAATCATGAAAGAAACTATTGAACAAGTCATTATTACATTGAATAAGTAATTATTTATCAGTAGTATATGGAATCTATCTATGGAAATCTTTAAATAATTTGTCATATTCTCATATCGACTCGCTCATCAATTGTTTGATTTTTTAAGATACCAAATGTTTATTATATCTTGTCTTAAAAAAGAGAAAAAAAACTCTCTTAATTTCTTCTTTTATTCTGTTTAATTGTTAGTGAAGTTCATGAACTAAGTTAAGGCAATTTTTATTAATGTCCTAGAAAATTGTGGTATTTTTTATTGGCACCCAAAGTTTTGGAAAAATATGTCACACATGCACAAATGAAGTTGTGCATGCCCACTCCATTTTTTCTTGCACTTGATAAACTATGTGAGGGGAACGAGAGGCACACATTTCATATCAAATTTTGTTAATTTGCACCAGTTCATGTTCTACAAATGAGCGTTGGTCCAAGTTTTATGATGTGCACTAGAAATCAAGAAGAGAACACATGCATGTCGAAATAAAGAAAAGAATATTCAAGAAATATTCTTGAATGATTACTACAAAAAGCAAGAGGGATTGTCACGATTCCAAAGAGGCAACGTGGAATGCATGTGGGTGATATAAGCATGAAGGAGTGGCTATTAGCTGAGTAAGTGGATAAGAAATTAAAGTGGATGAGCACCATAGCATAGAAGGATATAAATGGAAACAACGAAAATAAAAACATATTTAGTTAGTTGGCTAGTTGACAAGTTGGCTAGTTACCTAGCTTGTTTTTCAGTGGGTGGTTGTTGTATGGGTACTATTGAGCTTGATCCAAGCATATATTTGGTAATGTCCCTGGTTGTAAGTATGATTCTATCAAACTTACATAGTCTAGACTAATTGCATGGCACGATGTAATGTAACAATGAGGAATTGCATAACAGAGAAAGACTTTATTGTTGTCAATGTATGAATTGATAAATGTATGTTTGTGGTGACAAAATGAGGATAATAAAGATATATAAATTTTGGTCTTATGGTGTGTTACTTATGTGTCAATGGAATGTGCGTGTTGTTGTTTCTTACTGTCAATAGTTAAGTAGTGTTCAATGGATTGTATGAATTCCAACCCATATGAAATTGTGTCCAATTAGTCCTTCATCATCATCAACACAAGACCATATGGTCTTTGTGGTACTCATGGTGTCTCGAGTGAGACCTTCTATAGTCTTTTGGATGAGTATTAATATGAGTATTCCTTGAGGTTTTTGTTGTTCAATCTTTGTAAAAACCCCGAGTCTTAAACCCCCTAGCATTACGAAGGATGTGTGAAAGTGAGAATGAGCCAAGAAATGTTTATGTTACTGAGACCTGAAAGTATTGTATTGAATGATGAAGGAATAGAATGAGGTTGCATCCATCTCTAGAGGGAACTCAAGATTGGTCGACTACAAATGAACGTGATTTTTCTCAGAGGAAGACTAAAGGTTTGAATGTCATCATGGAATGATGGGAAGATAGGTATATCTACACTGATATGCATGAAATTGTCTTTGCTTAATTGTGTTGTCTATTGTATGAATGGATGAAAAGATAGAATACCACTAATACTACTTTGAGGACACTAGATCTGATAGTTTAGAATCAAGTCATGGTTTCTAGGTTGAAGGTATTGGATAACAAGTAGACCTGGGCCATTAATTTTTGGTTTTCTCAAGTGAAGGAGGGGTATATAATGGAATTATATGTGGAGTACACTAATTCTTTTAGTGAAGATGAAAGGAAGTTCATGGAAGTTCCTATAAGAAGGTTGCTGGAAGAAATCCCACTTTGGATAAAGATGATATTCATGGAGAAAGGGTTGATGCAGATGGAGCCCAACAGGGTGACTATGTAGAATGCCCTAGCACTAGAGGGGGTGAAAGGATGGGGGAAAAGTGAAAGAGGTGATGGATCTATTAATGAGGATCTAGAATTTTTTAGAATGAGGTAAGGAATAGGATGGAACTAGAAGAGTAGAGGAGAGAAAGATCCAAGAGATACCCAACAGGAGTTGAGTCAAGAAGGAAAGAGGAACAAAGAAGTTGGGGGACATTAGCAAGGGGTGTTTCATGAGGGATAGGGACTAGGATGAAGAGGAAGGAGACCTTACTAAGAGGAAATGTGGAAGAGTGTGTTATGTCAGAGAGTAGAATAGATGAAGATAGGCATGTGAAGAGGTATGATGTTGAGAGTAGGGTATCTAGTGAAGATATTGGTAGTAGTGTTATAAGGGGCTCAAAATATGAAGTCCAAACCCCTTGTCTTTTTCATAGTGCCACAACTTTCGAGGAAGATGAAGTGAAAAGAAGAGGTGCGGGAGAAGGAGAGGAAGATAAAGGATCTTGTAATGGTGGAGGAGAAGAATTCACAATAGTGGATGGTCTTGAACAACTGCAGGTAGGAAACTCTTTGCGTCACCTCACAAGAAATGTTAGAAGAAGATGGAGTTACTCCCTCTTTGAACCAACCCCCTTGTGCATTTGTAATCAAGAATAAAGAACAACAGATAGCGAGGTGATTGAACTAGGAGAAAGAAGGAAGAAAAGAAACAAGTGAGGAAGAATAAAAGTTCAATGCTACTTCACTAGTAAGAGCATCGGTAGTGATATACCTGACACCCAATAGTCAAGTAGGAGCACATAGTTTGATATTCAATATGGTGAATAGGATAGTACCCTGAGGTTTCCTGCATTCCATGGGACAGGTAGAGATGATGTAGAGCATCACTGGTTCACATGTGAAATGATATTGTTTGTGAATAGAATCATAGATGAGGCAACAAAGATTACACAATTGGATACCATGTCCAGGGACAAATACTTGACGTGCTACATGAAGTATAAGGCCACTATATCGGTGGTATGGTAAAGGTCCTTAAATGATATCAAGAGATATCTACTTAAGGAATTTCATAAAGATAAATCGTAATCTTAGTGCATTACAGAGATTAAAGAGATTAATCATAAGCAGGGAGAAACCATTTTGGATTATTACCAACAATTCCAATTTTATTGGATAGGTTGACCTTCCAAATCGAGGACATGCAGCATAGAGAATGGTTCATTCCAGTGTTACTTCCCCATATCGGAGTCTTGCTCAAACAGTAGAAGGTGACGATGCATGTAGAAGTAGTAGAATTTGAAATGTGCTTGGAGGATACCCTAAGAGGAGGAGAGACAACAGTAGGGTTGGAGAAGGTCCAATCCCACCTGACTAACTTGACGATGCAATTATAAAATATAGTAAAAGAAGAAGTTGTACATGAGCACATATGGTGTACCACGTGTGAGTTTGAAGGGAATCACAGAGATGAGTGTCATATACTTGGTATCTATGTGGCGATGGGAGAGTTAATTCCATTCCTATTCAGGACATAGAAAGAATGGTGTGAAATTTGTAGACAATGGGGCCATGTACCACCCCACTGTCCAATGTTGGAGAAATAACAAAAGACAAATCATACTCCATTCTCTAAATTGTATAAGTTCATGGGACATGATGTCAACAACTGTCAGTCAATATAGTTGATGTAAGACCATATCCATGATGTATTCTGGATATAAGAGGAACATAAGGGTGGTGAATGTGGTGGTGCAAAGAGAGGTGGATATCAAAGAGGTCCCTGAGGTGGATATGGACGAGGTCATGGATGCGAATATGGAGGAGGGGGAGGAAAACCTCCCACTTCCTTTAACTATGGAGAGATTGACCATGTGTCAAGGTTTTGCATGAAACTACACTCTCAGTAGGTACTCTTACAACCCATAACATGTTACAAAGGATTTTCTCAACCTGTTGAAGAAGTGGGAAGTGAAGAAGGAACATTGCAACATAGTGCAAATGAAGCCATGCAAAAATAAGAGGAAGGATGAGGAACTCAATGTATGGGTGATAACTCGTGGAGGAGAAAAGATGGGAATGGACTTCGAACATCGTGAAATATCAAATCAAAGGTCACAGGGGAAGATAAGGAAGGTGGTGCAACCCCCTCCTAATTTTAATGCTACTCAACAGAAGAAGTTTCTATGCGATGTGCAGAGGGCCCTCGAAGAAGGAAGAGAACGAGAGGAGCTACAATGCATGACACAAAGGTAACTTTAGGAGGTGCATATTCATGAATAATTCCAACAAGTGGCATAGAGGTTGTTGGAAGAGTCTCATTCTCAGGAATAATTGTAACACATGACCTAGAGGTTGTTGGAGGAATCTCATGTGCATGAAGAAATACAACACGCAACATGTAGGTCATTAGAAGAAGAGCACAAACAAGAGGAGGTGTGACACAATGAACAAATAGTGATTGAAGAATAGGTGCATGAGAAGTTGAAACACACAGTGCATGAATAATCACTACGTGAGTTGGGTCATGAAGCAAACACTAAGGAGAAAGCACGTAACTTCTTCCATTGTTGTTTGAGATTATTAAATGATCTTGATGTTGTGAAAAAGTTGATGCAGATGATAGCAACATGCATGGGGGAACAAGGGATGGAGAGAGATATATCTATCCCCCTACCAGAAAGGGATCTATTTTAGGCCAATAAGAATAAGAGCACAGGTGGGGAGTTCAAGATGATATCTAAACTCGATAGGTATGAAATTGATGGGTTCATGTTGAATCTAGGTTTTAACATGAACATCATGCCAAAGAAGTCTTGGGAATTTATCAGTAAACCATGTTTGGTTTGGTCTCCCATCCAAATGTAGTTGGAAAATTAGTAAAATATATAGCCCATAGGTCAATTGGAACAATTTGAGGTGAATATAGAAGGGGTGAAGATGAAGGGTAATTTTGAATTCATAGAGATTATGGATGACTATGATCCCTACCCTTCACTACTTGGCATTTGTTAGGCCTTCGATAAAAATGCGATGTTGAATTTGAAGAAGAGGAATATGTCATTTTAGATGGAAACCCTACAGATGATCTCACCATGAGATCTTAATGAAGGGGAAAAATACAATCAGCTAATGGATGAGGATGTGTGGATCTCGGTTATTGAACATATCTAGAAGATCATGAGGCATAGGGAAGATTATATCAATTTTAGTATGGATGGAGAGATAATTTGTTGGAGTGCGAATTCTTATGATATTGATTTGGAGAATGCAATGGAAAGTTGGAAAACCAAGTGTTTCAAAGTATTCATAAGGAGATCTGCATGTATCACCACTTAGGTGTGCGAGGAAGAATTTGGATCCTACCAGTTTGATCGATTGGATCGGGTGGATATGTATATTATCTAGATGCATCGCATTCGCGAACACCATCGGGTTCATGCTCTTGGTACAATACTCATAGGGATACCTATGCAATGGTGGGTAGTGCATCGAGAACTTGACCCTGAATGGGAAATCATGGAAGAGCTGATGAGGGAAATATTTAGATCGAATGTAGATAATAGTCGATACATGTGCTCTTGTGAAATATTATGTATATCCAAGGAGTGGCATGGAGTTCGCATCTAATATCTGAAGGCCCAGTGCGTGCTACTAAGAAATCACTATATACCCTTGGTCGCTCGGTTATCTACTGGGCCAAGTAAGGAGTTGTGTATGTGAAGGATGGAAGCGACTACTCCATCTATGGTAAATGAAGAAACATTCATTATTTATATCTTCCCCAACCTCGTTGAGAAAATATATGAGCTGGTCATGAGTGAAAATGAATTGGTTAATCAATGGATACTACCAAAATTGGTCAATCCCAGACCAGTGCCTCCATGGAAAAAGTTGTATGCTTGGCCACATATGAGAAAATGTTGTGACCCACAAGGGGTCACTGGGACAAAATAATCTAGGGTGCACTATTGTAGGGGTGCGCAAGAAGCATTCACAACAATGATGGAGAATAAGGAATAGCACATGTACGATTCCTTCTAAGTCGTCATTATTTGGGAATGTTTAGCGGCATGAAAGATTGGTAAAATAACGGTCGATATGATAGTCAGTTACACCACGTCAAGTTCATTAAATTTTGGGAAAAGAAGGTCATAAATCTTATTGAAAGGAGGATGATTTTCTTGATTTAGAAGAAAGATGAAGTTAAAATCGATGGCTGGTGGAATATTGATATTAACATCACTGCGAGTACTAATCAGCGCTCAACACAATTTTTTTGACGGTTTGGTGAAAGATGGTACCGACCATCTCAAGGAAAGGATTGGATTGTAACTCCATGTTTTCAAAATAGTAGGTTCCATTATAGCTTCATTTTATTGAGGATGAGTGGAGGTTCCTTCACCCTTAATTCTTCCTTAAATTCCAAAATTCCTCTTTCATGCTCATCCTAGCAAGGTGTTGGCAGATAAGTGTGCATAACATTGTTACCTATTCAATGAATGAATCCTCTTCTCCTATTGAATTCATAACTGGTCATAAAAATGGCATCCTCAAGCAAACCCCAAGCATAACCAAAGTCTAAGTCGATGAAGGAAAAATCCCTTCCTAATCTCATACTACCATGCGGTGTACAATTTGAAGGGTCGATGTTTGGGAAGTTTTCTTTGCTAAAATGTGTCAAATATAACATCAGGGACTCAAATTAGTTCCTGAAGCTGCACCTTGATAGGTATATAGAGGTTTTCCAAAAATAAGATGGTACAAAGCGTTTAGTGACTCAAGAATTGACGAAACCTTTACAGAAATATAGCATTATTTCATTACTCAAGTGTCCACACTTTGGTCGTTCCCTTGTAGTTCAGGAATGAATACATTTCCTCCTCACATGAGTGCATGGGGGGTACCTATCGTTATATCATCCCTAACTTATTGATGATAAAATTATGCACAATATTTCTAGACTTCCCACTTCTAACAAAGATCTGACGGATTGTCTCAAAGAAAAGGATGCAGCTCGGGAGGAGGTATATTTGAGATTTGGCACAAGAAGAAGAAAGAGAGTGTTTGTAATATTAAAAATTAATAATCCAGATATCTAGTTTACAAGGCATCTACTTGCATACAAGCTCATTTGAAAGTGTCAGAAAGAGGAATGCACTCGAGGACTGGTCCTCATAATAGAATGTTATGTTGAAGGGATTGAAACGGCCTGTGTGCAATACTTGCTAAATGAGTTCAACATTGACTTTCTTAATGCTCAGGATTAGGGAAAAATAATTTAATTATATTTGCATCATCCTTTTATTGGGTATGGTGTTATGGAAACCAAAACCAAGATTTGAAGAAGACCTAGAAGGTTTCCCCTCGTTCATTTCTCTATGGTTCCTGATTATCTAGCATTCCAAGGATCTCGTGGTCTAGGAAACATTTGAAAAATACCTTTGCCAGTGTCTTACAAAATTAATTGTGTCTTCCAGTGAGATGGTTGACATCTTGACCCGAATTTTTGACATGTATGCTAATTATCTTGAATTTAAATGTGATTTCCATAATGTTTTCATATCTCCCCACAAAACAATAGACAAGACAAAAATCAAGCTCCCCTTCTAGATTACAAAACATGACATCTTGTTGGGTGTTGAGGACTGGTACAATGATTACAATGATTACCAAGACAAGGCTTCCATTTCCAAGGAATGTGAGTCTCCACTTTCAAATTAATGCAAGCACAATGCTAGTGAGTATGTTATGGACACCGAAGCTATCTTAGAAAGAAAGAGGCCTTCCAAAACTCAATTCCAACCCCCTATTAACCTTGGCATTAGCGTAGAAGGTGATAGTTGTCCCTCCCTGCATGTGACCCCAATTTTCAAAGGGGTCTCAACAAATTTAGCTTGGATGAAAGTCCTCCCTGGTTTGTTTAAATGTAGACAAACCACTACCATGAAGCCATAGATGTTTGCTCCCCAAGTTCCAATAGAAAAATCACTAAACTGGTGAAGGAGCTATGTGCTCAATTGGCTAAACAACAAGCTTTCCAAAATGATATGGCTTATAAGGTGGACACGATAGCCCAACAAATTTCCCTACCATCACCACCATATTATCTTCCCCTATAACCCCAATCCATCGAATCTATAAGATTGAGCCAAAAAAGAGTTTTGAGTGTTATCCCACTCGCCATGATACCCTTTGATTGACTAAGGAAAGAACTGGACCTTTCCCATGTACCTACTTCAAAGATACAGGGTTTCATCACTACTATGATCTACGAACTCAAGGAGAGGAATCAACATCTCAACTAATAGCATACCCAAATCTACACCCAGCTTGACTAAGAAGTCTCCAACCATACCAAAACTAAATCCTGATTGCACCAAGAATCCAATGCATACTGAGAGGTAAAGGTTGCTCAAAAATAATTCTAGGACTTCCATATTGTTGAGGTTCATACGCATACAAAAACCAAGAGACAGTGTGGCGCCACTCTAGCAATCCATGCTAAAGTCTATACTTCCCTAGATGAAGCTTACGTCCAAGTTTTTCCTCCCGCATAGGTCCAACCCAAGATTCCAGCACCTCGGAAACTTCAGATTCTTACTAAGCGGATGCATCTCCTGGAATATTAGAATACCAAACTCCACATGTGGATTCAAGAATTGATTCTAGAGGAGACAGAGTTGCAAAAACATGTTGGAACAACTAAAGCAGTTATCTAGGATGGCCTCAATAGGTGGCAGGAATTTTCAAGGGTGGTAGACCACCGTTTCACTTTATGGAACCACTTACAAACTCCCCCATAATTAACTGTTATGAATGATAGAGTGCACATGGACAAGGTTGAGGTCACACAACAAAATAGTACCCTGGCTTCCTTACCTCCAAGAGACTATGCAGTTACGATGACAACTAATGCATCAAAGAAAAAATACATCATTGCAGTTGTGGATGAGTAGCAGAGTATATCATATCTCATCACTTCTGCAGTTGATAAGGCCTTGACATTTTACACCCAACTAATATCTACCAGCCTCTTGACTATGAAAATGAATGCAACGGACATGATACTGCCTTAGGTATCAACAACTGATGTCGATGCAGTTTTTTAGCTCACCTAGGAAATTCAAGGCACCCTTAGTGAACCCGAATGCCAATTCAAGGAGTTAGTGAAGTAAATCAAGAAAACAATTCCATTTGTGGCATCAATCATTCCCTAAGGAAGTTGGCTTAAGCATAAGTTAAGTAATAGTGGTGGGGGCATGTTGGCACCCAATTTTTTGGGTAAATATCATGTGTGTGCACAAATGAAGTTATACGTGCTCATTTCAGTTTTGTGCACACTCAAGCATCTGTGTGATGGGTAACATGAGGCATGCATGCCCGATCAATTTTTGTTAGTGAATGCTAGTTTGAGTTCTTCCAATGCACATCGGTCCGAGTTCTATGATGCACACCAGAAATCAAGAAGTCAATGCATGCACGTCAGAATTAAGAAAATAATCTTCGAGAAATATTCCTGAATAATTATCGAGGGATTGGGGAGAAACAAGAAGATGATTTGGCAATGTAGTTAAGATTTCCATGAATCCAAAGAGGTAACATGGAATGCCTGCAGGTGACAAAATCATGCAGAACTGGCTTTCAGTTGAGCAAGTGGAGAAGATATGAAAGTGTCTGAGTGCCAAAGCAGAGAAGGATATAAAAGGAAGAAATGAAAATTGAAACAAAGTTAGTTAGTTGGTGAATTGATAAGTTGGCAATTTGGATAGTTAGCTAGCTTGTTGGTTAATGGGTTATTGTTGTATGGGTGCTATTGACCTCACTGTAAGCATATATTTTTTAATTTCCCTGGTTGTAAATCTAAGTCCGTCACATTTACAGAGTCTAAACAAAGTGCATGGCACGTTGCAATGTAACACTGAGGAATTGCATAAGAGAGAAATACTTTGTCATTATCAATGTGTGAACGCCTTAATATTTGTTTGTGGTGACAGAATGATGATAATAAAGATATAGTAATTCTGGTCTTATGGTTTGTTACTTGTGTGTCAATGGAATGTCTGTATTGTTGTTGATTACTTTCAATTTTTAAGTAGTTTTCAATGGATTGTTTGAATGTCCAACTAGATGAAATTTTGTCCAATTAGTCCTTCATCATCACCAACAGAAGACCAGATGGTCTCTATGATTCTCATGGCATCTCAGGTGAGACCTTATTCAGTCTCTGGTTGAGGATTGATATGCTGATGCCTTGGGGTTTTGTTGGTCAATATCTAGATGAACCCTGGGTCTTAAACCCCCCACCATTAGGAAGGACGTGTGCAAGTGCGACTGAGCCAACATTTGTTTTGTTTCATCAATTAATACCATGGATTCCTATAATTTTTCACAAATAAACCAATTTCTTCTTGGGTCTTCATCTCCTTCGTACAGTGAGAGGTGGTGGAATGCAATTTTGGTAGTTATCAAGGGTTTTGGTGGTGATGGTGGAGGCATTAATGGTCTTGAATATTTTAATTGTTTTACTAGTTTCTTTTACTAAATGTACAAGAGGTTACACATACTAGATGATGAAATTATAGACATAGAGGAATATTTTTGAAGATTACAAATATATGGTTTTTATTTTTTTCTATTTTCTTGTAATATAATGCATTAAATAAAGTACATGTTAAGACATCCAAACACTTGAAATACTAAATTTTAGGTTTGTTGGATTTATTAATTTAAAAAATACATAAAACAATCTTGTTTATTTGGAAAAATATCCTTCCATTGGTGATCCTTATCTCCTACATGTATACCAATTTTAATATATTGATTCCATCATGTAGGTATC